>CAXIVM010000575.1:0-17171 GCA_964035705.1 Porites rus | reverse complement strand
CCATTGGATCCAGCAAGCCGCAGCCGGCTCGAGCGCGCCGCGCCTGCGGGACAGGCCTGAGCGATACTCCCGGAGGGAGGAGAGAGGCTCCTGAGCCCAAAGCCCGCAACGCGCGAAAATGTCAGCGCTGGAAGTGAGATCAAGGGGCTGTTAGAGTTTGCGGGACACCTTGAAGGAACTACGTAGTTGTTTTGGTCTTAGTCTCGAGGATAGTTCAGTCGTATTTGCGGAATAATGGACCAACAAAAATGAATTTCCCAAATGCGTCCCGGCCCCTCGTCATAGATGGAGGCTTCAACCCAGTGACAAGTGGAATATTGCAGCTTTACAGATTCTATATAGTCCCTAGGGCTCCTGTCCCAAGATGGGCCAGGGGTGGGTGCCAGGGGGGGTCCAACCACCGAACCTGAGGATATGGGCCAGGAGCCCTAGGGAGTGAGAAAAGGACGAGCCCTAGGGCTACCACCGATGAAAAAGCAATCGTGGCGCCACGATGATCGTCCCAACCTCTGAGACTCTGACGAAACCGCTTTGAAAAATAGCGCCTTGTGCCTATCAACAGTATACCTTGGGTCTATCCTAATACCTGTAACAATGGATGATGATGGTCAGGTTGCAGGCCTTGTTCAAAATAGTATATAATTAATCTGCTTTTTACTGACTGTTACAGGTAAAGACGGACCAACCCAAAGTAATCCTTGTTCAAATGACGGTGGAATCGTGGAATCTCTGTCGTCCGATGGTCGGAGGGTCCTGGGGCATCAAGCCCAATAAGGCCATGGACGTGCTAGAAATACAAGCAAAGACCGTCTTGGCCCTGCAAAGCTCAGGAAAAAACACCACGTCGTTTGGAGGTGCACAATGTGTCTGTGGAGGTGTCACCAAGACTAGATAAAACCATACATGACCGTTAGTGTATGAGGAATAACATGTTTACCCAACGATCTAATTAATACGTAAGAATCTAATTCCTCCAACCCCAAAACCATAACACCATCTTAGTCTGTCAAAAATTTTCTTATACAGTACTCCTTCTTTGCCCTTTCATGTCCAACATCCCACACCGCACACCCCACCGGCGCCACCGGCTTGCGTCTCGTTTACCGCGCAAAGCTTTGGCGCGGCTTGAGCCGAAACTTCGGCTCCAAAGCCGCGTTGGTTCTGCTGGAGAAAACTAACATCATAAGATCTATTACCCATGGTGTGGTTATGTATAATTATACACATCTACTTCCGAGATTCCTGGTTTACATGAGGGCTTTACATGTTTGAATTGGATTTGTTTTCATCTATAATGTGCACACAGAAACAAGTAACCTCCCTCTATAAATCAAGCCCAGCTCGAGCCCCCAATACTAAACTAATTTAACACCTATATGTCCACCTTGACATCCCCCTAAATATGTCTTTTCCTGGCCAGAAACCTCACAACTCTATCAAATTCTTAACGTTTTCTAGCTCACACAGGGTACCGCTCTCACGGGCCTCAGTGTTCACACAGAATCCTATCAACCATCATCCATCATCAGGTCACTTTATTAGCGGATGTGGTCTCCAATACCTCCAATCTCAAGCCTTGTTGACCTTGTTGACCTTGAAGGGGGGCGGATGAATCCGATGTTGGCATTATGGGGAAGTCCCCTTCATCCAGGATGGCAATCAATAGTGAAGTAGATTGAGAGTGATGGAGAACTGACTCATTCTTGGACTTACGAAAACATAGATTTGCTTTGCAGCAAACATGTTGTTTCGCTGGTCGCTTAATACTCAAAGAGATCAGAGCAGTCAGACTGGTGGGCGACGATCAGAACCCTTGGGACTGGTTTCTGTGGTCACTGAAATGCGATTCTGGGAGAGGTTCCAAGGGAAGGGTGTTGTTCCTTCGCAAAAGATCTAGTATGGTCTAGGAGTCTAGGGAAAGACTTTGGGAAGAGAAACACACTGTGGAACATGATCAACAACTTTGACATCCGTCCTTAAAGATCAAAAGAAAAAGGGTCCACCAAATCACCAATCTATAGAACTTGAAACTAGCTTCGCCCTGCAATCTCCCCCCTTCCACGTGCCGTCATCCACGTGTCTCATTTTCACATGGTCTTTCTCCATTGCTCTCTGCCCTCACAAGCTGCGCGTGATCGGCACCATAGGCCCTGGCGGCGTTCGAGAACAGATCGAGCAGAGCCGCCAGATCCGCACCCGATCCGATCTTGGACCGTCTTTCATACTCGTCGCCTGGGAGAAAGAAATCGATGAGGTCCGCTAGCTGTTGGTCCAGAACACCAGCTGTTGGTCCTGGTCGGTCCTGAATACCGAAACCTGGATCCTCGTCCGTGTTTCATGTCCTTCCACCATCCAACACCTGATCTCTCAATCACCTGATCAGGTAACACGTAGGGACGTGAAACGGAGTCCAATATGAGGTCCAATTGTACAATGACGTCCAACTGATCTGTCAGGTTCTCTCCAAAACAAGTGCTCGTTTTGGGACAACTTCCCTGGCTACCAGGTAGCTCTTTGTTGGGTAGGGCGGTATGGCACAGAAAAGCGGCCGTATCAAACGAATGGCGTCGCTTTCAGACCTCAAGAATGAGTACAAACCACTGCCACCCCACAGTGGCCCTGGAAAGCTGGCGTCAGGCAGTGGTGTTCGATTGAACTGATCACAAGGTCCAAAGGAGAAGGTTCCTCATACACCTGGCTACTACTGCGCATCTAGGGTTCGTGCGGCCCTTTTTTCGGGTTTGCAGCAAGTGGTGCCTGCAATCAAACCAAAGGATTCCTATTGACCCGGGCCTATAAGTTTTCAAAAAAGAAGTTAAAGTGTGGAAAGAAGTCTCACTAAGACTAGCCCCCCCCCACACAGAGTGTCACGAGGCTGTGTAGGCGAAGATGGAGAAAGGAGAAGTCCAAACTCGGCAAGTTGTCCATGCACACATCGACGGCTCTCTCACTAAGTCACTATAGAATGTCCAATGTGGCTCCAGATTGGTTGCCCAACACTTAGGTGGCTTAATTGCCTGCGTTCTCTGGATGATCACAAAGACGTATTCCAAACAAGAATGAACCATCCCTTGGACGAATCCCACAGTTCTGCCTCAGGCTCCACAATTCTTTGCAGTGCCCGCCTGGCGGAAATCGAGAAACGCTCCGAACGAGCTGCTCCAGAAAAGAACGTCCTGGGCCAGGAGTAGATTGCAGGTGTACCATTTTTGTTGCTGGTCGCTTGGTGTACACCACTATGTACACATATACACATGTGCACACGACCAACCCCAGGTATCACCTCTCAGGTATCACCTCCCAGAACCCCCGCCCGCACGATCGATCCTCTCCGCACCAAAAAGCTACGCTGGATGGTCAGACCGGTCAGTGGGTGATTCTGAAAAACGACTCACTTTGTTGAATAACAAGGTTCGCTACTAGGGGCTCCTGTACTACGTAGGAGCAAGAAGCTAGGAACAAAGGGCATCGCTACTAAGAGCAAGGAAGCTACTAGGAACAAATACTTATAAACAGGAAAACAACTGACTCCCAACTCCCAAATCGTGGCGCTAGGGCGACGGGCGACCGGTCGCAATCTTCCCTTTTTAATGGCAGATTTGGAAGAACTGGGTCAACGTGCATGAAGCTGCATAAAGCTCTGGATGTGTAGAACTTCTAGTTTGTTTAACTGTTTAACCATGTTTAACCCATACTTGTCATGGGAGCGGGACTGGGGAGAGAGTCGAAGCCAATCCGGTTTGCGAGCGGACCGGACCCAACGACCCAACGACCACGGAGCGTGGCTGTACCGCGGTGGCGCCTGTACGACGCAGCGATGAAAGGCTAAGGTGGCATTGACCTTCTGCAACAAGGGCTGCAAACGTTCCAGCCTGGAGCACGAGCCTCAACCACTTGGTCCTCCATTTTTCTTGGGCTGTGTTGATTTTGATTTCAAGAGCTTGGATGGTCATGTTGAGACAAAGCAAACCCAGGGATATCTTAATCTTGTCTTCACCAGTGGCTGCGTGGCTGAAAACGTACCTCCTGCCCTTGGTCTGACCACTGGCAGTACGTAGATCTACCCTGCCAGTATGGGCAAGGCAGCGGCACAGCTAAAGCACCGCCCTTTGAGGGTTGTACTCATATTAAAAGGCCCAAAGAAAGCACCTTGCTGTGAAAAAATGGGGGTGCCTTGTGGCTCATGGTGGTCAACAGGACCAGTCAACCCATCATGAAGCGCTCATGTTGGTCAAAAAACAGTCAACCCATCATGAATCATGTGAGGATTTGACAAAATCTATGGTTGGGAGCGGCCTTTCCTGGCTAGGAAAAAGGAGGGGTGCTATCTCCCCTGACCATCCTAGCCCAGGGGTATTGTCCGTCACTCATGCAACCAACCAAAGCTTCACCACTACAACGTGACCAGTGGCTGGATGTTCATGGCCCTTTCATTTTGCTGTTCCAATGGTATTTGCTCCAGCCGCGTTCAGCAGAACACGCCACCGGCCCACCGCGCAGAGGAGAGTGAATCTCTGCACCTCTGTGGCTCTGTTTCCCTCAACCTGGCGTGAGTCGCGGAAGCACGTAAAGCATCCATCGGTGTTTCGTTCGGGAAGCCTAAACTAAACTCGTAAACTCAACACCTGGCATGCCATGGTGTGTTCTGCAGGGAAGGTGAACTGCCGGAATTGGATGGAATTGGTACCTTTCCTGGCACAGAAAACATGCGCGTGAGTTGCCTCTACTACCTCCAACATGAGAGCGCTGCATGCAGTTCCTGCAGAAACCACACAGGACCGCTGCGAACCTTCAGCGAAGACATGGACGTCCAATGGGCGAAGGCATGGACGACATCGTCGACTGATCGACCCCGATCGACTGATCGACCCCGCAGTCTGTTTGTTTTGTGGTTTCTTGGTATCGATGTGATGAATGAATTGCAAACATCTTTCAATGATTCAAGGAACAAGAACTGATGAGATATATAAATGAGATAGAGATGGTTTCAATATGTGGTTTCAATATGTTTCAATGCATTCTCAAATCCCCAGGCCCTCCCAGCCCCGACACACCGCGTCCGATCAAGACGTGGCCGGCTCACTGCGTCACATAAGACTCCAAGCGCACCGCCTGCCACACGAAAACCGCGGGGGGGTCTGAAGGACCTGCCAGCTGGCCGAGTCACCTGAACCTCCTGGAGCCTTCTCGTGGATCTGTGAAGGATTCGGTTCCATCGGATCTCGGAGCTCGTTGGAGTAGAAAGGCTTAAAGTTGAGGGATGACCAAACACTTGCGCCAACGAGTTCACCCTGAAGGGATGACCATATAGTTACTTAGGACTAAAAAGTTAGTCTCCTCCGGAAGCCACCCAGGTGCACATGCAAAGGAATCCATCGAGTGGCATGCTTCTTGTGGTATATGCGGACATGGAACCGTACTGGATCCGTACTGGATCATGGCCCTTGAGACCCAAGAGCTTCAGACGCTGGCTCTTCAGTGGCCGCCCCCTGGCCCCTTAAACCATCGTCGGACATGTTGAGGCTCAAACCCTGAGGGACGAGATGCCAAGCGAAACCCCATGTTCGAAAGGATCGACTTGTCAATATCTGGGGGAGACACCCTCTGGTGCAATGGGTGGTTTTGGTCTACATGTTTCTTTTTAGGGGTCGAACTGGGAGGGCTCCCTATTTTTATAGCCGTATAAGATATGATAGTGCCTCCAGTTCTTCAGTTCTTCAAATCGATTCGCGGGGTGGATCCACCTCTTGAGCTAAGGCATGGCTCGCATTGGTGCCGCGGCTGTAGCCCAAGTCTGTACAGCCTCGGACAGGACCGACGCGACCGAATGCGCGAGGTGGGACGTCCAAACGAGGAACATCTTCAAATGCGAACGAGGAACATCTCCATGCAATCTTGGATGTAAGAAAACAAGTGCTCTTCAGGCAGTGTCCTGTCCTTCCTGTCCTACCTGCCACCACCTTGAATCTCCGAAACTGGTTGCGAGAGAAGGAGTGCATTGGACAGCGTTCACCATTCCGGTAAGTAAGTAACCTCGGCTAAGGGAAGTTTGAACTGCTTCGATCGATCTGATTCAGCGCAGACAAACACATGTCAGAACCCGCGTTCAGGTCAGATCACTGATCAGCTTCATCTCTGTATGAAGCTGCTCATCCCAAAGCGAAATCCCAAAGATCCACGGTCCACGGGAAGGTTTTGTTCGTCGAATCCACGGACTCCACCTTCATCTTCCGACGGGAGGCCCTTGACCATGCCACGACAAAATGGCCATGTTCAACGGAAAAAGCCACGACGAAGACCAAGGTCAACCCGAGATGCCGGACGCCAGGCCCGGTGATCGTTTGGCCCTTTCCACTCCACTGGTGTGTTCGGGCGCCCATGCCGAAGGTTCGCCAGGGGATCCCTTCAAAGAGCCTGGCTCGACGCTCGCACGGAGGTTGGCGGACGTCCAGACTTCTGCATGGATTCTGGGTTTGACCGGTGGGGAAAGTGGTTGATCCAGCAGATATAGCGGAAACTTCTTGGGTATCCAACCCGAAGACATGTCGGGGGTTTGGACATGTGACATGACTTCTGCTTCCTGAAAGTTGAATGTTGGTGAGAAGGAAACCGGATGTTGTATTTAATGTTCTACATTGAAGGGGTTCACGAAACCATAGCCATAAGCGTTATCCTACGTACCATGCTAATGTCTGCTTGCCCCACGCTATGAAGTCCATCCACAACAATCTCTTCTACGAACAACCTTAAACTACCTGGTATCAGGTGCTTCTGTGTAGGTGCGTGCTTCTTTCCTAGCATGGACGTTTCATACATGTTTGGAAGATGGCGCGTGTCAACATCGAAAAGAAAACATCAAACATCCAATGCACCTGGGTCCGAACCAGCAATATCCGGAATGGTTGTTTGTGACCATGGGCAAACGGTTGAAGGTCATACACCAAAAAAGAACAGAAGGGGTGCTGTAAGGGGATGTGAATTTCACACTCCACACCCCACAAAACACTGCAAACACCGCACTCAAAAAAAGAGCCGCAGTACTATTTCAACAAGTGTTACAACTAGTGTTGCACAAAATACATTGCACGTCGATGTGCACCACCTCACCTAACGAGAATCATCTCCCTCGGTTGAAGTGCACCTGGGTCTGAAAGGCTTCTTGGGACAAGTCGGGTGACTTCGCTTGACCGAACCGAATTCGTCTTCGCGGACCGACATTCCCTTAGGGACCGCGCGGCCACCGCGCGCCTCGGACCCTATTTCCACATGAGGAGATGTACAGATAGGACCTCCAGTATCAGGGTACAAGATTGGATGGGACCGGACCTAGAAACCGATTGGGTAGTGGATCTTCATGCACTCAAATGGACTCCCTGAGATGGAGGGATCGCCCTAATTCGCGTCTGAGCAAAACAGGCGATGAATTGAAACCTATGGTCAAAGCAAGAACAGAACCCTCATGAACCCTCATGAACCCTCATGAACCCTCTACCTTTCACCCAAAAACCATGTCGACCGGACCATTCCACCTGGGATCCGCCACGGCCACCTTTCGGAAGCCAGCGGCCGCAGCCATCCTGGGCGGCGCAGCGGCGCGGGGGCACAACGGCAGCGCGGGCGGGCGCGTTGGGAACATATATGATGGTGGCATGTGTTCTTGGAAGGTTTTGTTCAAACATGTTCAGTGGAAAACTGGGTATAGATGTGTTTTTGGGTTGTCTTTGTAATTCTTTAAAAGATGCTTTAAGATTATTGGTTGGGTTTGGCAGTGCGTGGTTGCACCCAAGTTGACGGTGTTTGGTGATCTTGAACCGGAACATGTGTGAAAGTTTGGGGTCAACTGTGACACTATACCTCCGAAGCTGAGACCCGACAGATGGAACATATCAGCAAAATGGATCAAGTGTGACACAGATTTCCAGGGATGGGGCCACCTGAAGCACCCAGATTTCATCGAATGGTGCTGCCCAAGCGTGTCGATCGCGTAGGGTGCAAGGGCTGAAAAATGATATGTGACATGCCCTCTGTTACTAGTAGCTGCTTGTTCCTAGCAGTACGGCCAGGAGCCCCGACCGTAGCGTCCTTGCTCCTAGTAGCGATGCCAGGAGCCCCGACCGTAGCTTCTTCTTCCTTGTATGAGTATGACATGATGTATTCTAAGTTGTTTCAAGTCAAACAAGTCGAATAGTTGTTGTTCCTACTGTGTTGCTGCTTTCACTCCACACGCGGTCTTAAATTGTTGCTTCCCGTTGAAAGGTTTAAAGACCGCGTGGATGTTCTTCACATGATACGCCATAGCATTAAAGTCAACTCTATCTTTGAAACCCAGCCTGTGGCCCTTGAAAACCTGTTCCCAGTAACAGCCCGTCTTCGGGTATCTTTTGGAAAATGATTCATGGAACCAATTCCTTCAAGGTGAAGTATGGTGCAAACAAACGTCTTCATGGCCCAGTGCTTCGGGTGCAATTCTCAACTAATGAATAGCGCCATACCTTTCACACGGACTGAACAGCAACTGCAACTAGCAATAGGGACCAACGGTGTTGCACCATGTTCCACCATGATTCAATTGTGCCTCCAAGTCGCAAAGACAAATATGGCAGTTGATGAGGGTGTGACACCAGCACCAGCTGCGCCTGCCAAAGAACTAGAACTTGTAGAGTCAGACCAACGGCCTCCAAGCTGACCAAGGGGCACTTTGGGTCCTACGGACTTGAACACAAGGACGTGTCAAACGCCCACCAGCGCTTGGGTTGTGTAGAAAATGTAATCACAAAAATTACTTTGTGCAAACCCACTTGGCAGCAAAACGAAAAAAACAAAGACATAGAAAAAACATGTTCTTGGCACAACATTGCCTAGAATTTGCGCACAAACATGTAGTGGGCCCGGCGTTCTTTGTCCAAACGTGCTTCCATGCACCAAAAATAGAATTCTTGTAGGACGAGTTTCCACGCAGAAAAAAACCTTTCAATCCTCTCACCATCAGCCCAAAAGTTCAATACCCTCAATTGCAGTGAAATCACACGCCCGGTGCATCTAAGTCGTCTCCTCAACATCAGCCCGCACCACCGCCCGCACGCCGGCCCCGCCTCTGTGGCGCCATCTTCCGAAGACTTGCCCGAAGACTGCGCGGACAAAGGCTGACTTACTCGGCTTCGCTCGAAAAGCAGTCGAAAACAGAAAGTCTTCCACGTGGAAGCCGGTATTTTGGATTGTTTACTGCCTGCGACAGGCGCAAAGCCAAGAAGCTTTCGGCTACAGCACGTGCTTTCCGGTGCTTTCCGTACTTGAAGAAGCATTGGCCACTGACAGGATGAAAGAAGCATGACTGTCCAAATCACGGATTACATTGCATATATTGGACCATAGCATGCTAATGCATGCTATAGGTATTGATGTTAAATGTTCCAGGTTCGGAACACATCCTGCGAAGCTTTCGGCAACCGAAATCAAACAAAACGCGCAAGGACGGCCTACGGCCCGATGGTGCTCAAGAAACCAGCACCGTGGAAGGCGGTGTTTGCAATGCCATGTGCACGACGTCTTCGACTCGAATTTGGGGGTCCGAGGAGGACCGGACCTTTGAGAGATCTCCCAGACCATACCGCGGCCGCCTGGACGATCTGGATGGACGTTCGCCTTTTGTGTGGTCGGAAGATGGAAGTTCAGAAGCTTTGACCAGTTCGTGTGAGATTCACATGGCCACCAGGACCATTCTGGACCTGGGTGTCCTGGCTGGACTACCCTGCACCCAGGTCCAGGATGGTCCAGGTATATGTGGCTCAGGACCCGGGCCCCAAAACGAATGTGTGGCGCGCTCAGCGCACTCCGAGCACCGAGCAGACGGAGTGTCGATCTTTCAAAGCCTCGGGTGGTTTTTGGACAACGCCCGAATCGAGGTTATGTATAGATACCCCTTGGAAGATGCTGGTATATGAAATATAATCATATACTTACCTGCACCATCCTGGACCATCCTGGACCTGGGTATCCAGGACGAAAAAGGACACCCACATCCAGGGCGGAGCCCTTACTATTTGATCTTCTTTGTCCTTTGACTCATGAGGCTCGTGATCGCTCCTGATCGCTCGTGCTATGTACCGGTCCACCGGTCTCTGATCCGGACCAACAAAGCCACACGGATCGACCGCCACACGGATCACGGATCGCTTGGATGGTGATTGGATGGTGACCAGCACATGGGTAGGGGGGGTTTTATAAACCATCCGAACTGGGTGCTGCTGATAAAAGCACCAGGACCATCCTGGACCTGGGTGTCCTGGCTGGACTACCCTGCACTACGGCCTCAGGGATCTCCCTGTCCTGGACACCCAGGTCCAGGATGGTCCAGCGAGCTGCTTTGAGGTCTCTTTTTCTTCTCTTTCGATCCTCCTCGACAAATCCGGTCCACGCACAAACGCATCTCCAGCGGATTGTGAGGTCGCCAAGGTGCGCACAAACGGTACGCGCAAGGTCCAGCGGATCAAAGGCGTTCCCATTGAAGATCTTCAAACGCCGTTCTCAGTGGACCAGGCTCTTCTGCCCGGCGCACGTTCCGCGCAGCAGAACGTGCCGTCCGGGCGAACGTCGCACAGCGCCCGGCGCAGAACGCGCGGCCTCTCGGATCATCTCGCGGATGTGCAGGAAGGCGTCGGCGGCCGTCTGGCATCACGGCGAAATGCTCCTATTTTCCACCAAGTCTGCAGAGTCATTGTGCTATAAGGATCCGGAAACAGGTTCCTTCTTCAAAAATTCCTTGTTTGGGCAAGTCGTGGTTGACTCATGTGATGTGCCAGTATTTGAAGAATCAAAAACGAGTCGAAACATGTCAATACTGGATATGCAAGACACCCTGCAAATGGGACTATAGTTGGTCACCAAGTCATGCAAGCGTCCCAGTGAGGAATTGATTTTCCGTGGGGTGGTGCTTCTGAAAGACTCCCTCACAGACTGCAGGACCAGCGGCACGCACGCGCTTCTCCCCCAAAACGCGGCACGCAAACAGCTGAAGAGATACGATAGAGCACAATGCAAGAGATGGGTAGGATGTGCCCCTTGCCATGAGTCCAGCGGATTCTGATAACGACTGACATGGCTATGACTCAAATCCAGTCATTCATTGGTAAAAGGATCAGAAACTATGAGTCTCCAGGTCTTCTTGTTTGAGCCACACCTGTTGAACCACAGATTTATGCAGATGAAATAGAGGGAAGTGGGACTGCTTGGGCCAGCATTCCAGTAGTTCGGACTGTGACGGATCCCACCTGGCCGCATGTATGCAGGTCAAGGCTCATGGGTGCCCAAAACATTCGATTGCTTCAATCATCTTCAATTCCAATAATAGAGGGTGGGGGTTGTATGTACCAATCTTCAAGTGTGCAGCTTTGCACTCACCCATGTTCCAAACGAATAGTTTTCATGGTTATTCAAAAATATATAGGGACATGTTGAAAGTCCTGAGAGGCCTTTCTACAGCCCGAACATGTCCACAGTCCTTAATTCTAGCACCTCCACAATCACGCGAAGGGAACGCTCGTTCGCTCTCGCTCTCTCGCTCTCTATCTCTCTCTCTCTCTCTCTCTCTCTGGGTTGGAGGCGATTGCTTCTATGTTGGGGGCCATCTCTCTCTCTCTCTCTCGCTCTCTCGGTCGGCCTGCCCCGATGGTGATCGTAGCTCAGGGGCATGAAGGCCGTGTTGGGCCTGGTCAAGTCACAAGGGTTTGGTGGAGGTCAGGGCATCTGGTTTCGGGTGCTGCCGTGAAGATCCGTGAAGTATCAAAAGCAGAGAAGGTAATCACAAGATTGTCATAACTCATAGCATCATATATTTCAAGATATCACCTTCAAAGGATTCTGCGTGAATAGTGATGAACAGTGAATTCTTCCAATCTACTTCAGTGACCAATATGAACAGGTTGTTTTGAGGCGTTGGTCTGTCCAGGATTTGCGTCACCAAGTAACCCAGGGTGACTTGCAGGTTGAACACACCATCCAAGTGGAGAGGTTCATCTTGATCTGTGAGATCCGGGATGATTCTGCAGTGGATGGTGATGATTGAATGGATTCATTCATCTTCCCGATGGAGACTCTACTATCCAAGAAAGGGAGTGATACATGAATTCTGTTTCGACTGCTGTTTCGATCAGGTGGCGGTCATCCCAGTCCCCTCCGAATCCCAGCAACCGGTTTCCCGCAGCGAAGTTGGAACCTGAAAGCTTCACTTCTGCGGCTTCGCTCAGCTTGAGCATTCTCAAAAAGAGGGATCCCAAGAAGGCCCCAAGATCGGGACCTTTCAGGAGCCTCCCTGAGACAAAGCTCCTCTAATTCGATCGGAGCCGAGCACCGTGGGCAGAGCACCGGGCCGAGCACCGGCACCGATGCGGAGGACGGGCCCGGCGTGGGTGGTCCGCGCACGCGGTCGGTGCCCAAGCGCCATCCACGAAGGATCGACCGCCGTGACCGGTCACGCTCAACTATATACAGCTAAATTGGGAACGATCAACCAAACACCTATAGACCGTTCGACCAATGGCCTTCTGGAAACCTGAACGACATGAACGGCGTTAAAAAAAGAAAAAAAATGTATAGTTGCACTGAACGACGGTGCAAGACCTGGGCCCATCCAACCGATATTGCGTTGTACTCCCCCACGAACTCACACAGAACCTGAGAATTGACCCGTACGATTCGACGATGTTCCGAATACCCACCCGACCACGTTTGGGGGTTCCATGTGGTCCTCTGCGGAGTACCCCGCGCTCAGAATCCACCTGTTGGGGTCCAGTCTGACCTCGTCTGACCTCGTCTGCCACGGTGCCCTGACGCAGTCCCCCGGCCGCCACGCCGGCAGAGTTCACGCTGTACAAGGGGGTGAACGAAAGGCTCACGGTGGAGTGCGATCAAAGTAGATTGAGTCAAATCAAACTCCTTATACGTTAAAACTGAAATAAGATTAACATTAAATAAGAGTGAGTTGAAAAGGACAATCTGATATGACCCAAACATTAAGGTATTAACTCGACCCCCCCCATCCATGCCCACCCAACAACTTGACTGGAAGACTGCTTCTCGTCTGGTTCTCTTTTTGGGGTTTAACAAAGCTTTGTGGTAAGGGATCAGGGCAACCAAAGAAAGAAACGTTCACTCATATCTCAAGCCTTTTTTTAAGCAGGCTGCTGCTTCAGGAAACGAGATTCGGGAGCGGCCGTACTTGAGCTACCCAACCTATAAAACTACCTCAACACCACACGGTTGATATAGGAGGCGATCCTCGTGCAATCATGGCCGCATGCCCTCCAAACTGCACGTACTTCAGGTCGTGAACCCATGGTTTTGTTCACCTCGTCTTCCACCGCCAGCCGTGAGGAAACCCATTGGGCCAACACAGAAAAAGGCCAGTCCCGCATTTTCAGGAACTGTTGAAGTTGCCTCAAAGTGCTGGGCATGTCTAGTGAACTCTAGAAGAGCATCCTCTCTTCGTAACACTTCCCGACCCACCAAATGGATGGGCTCATTTCCTGGTAGTTTGTGTCAGAAGCTCGACGCTCGTGAATGTGGCACTCACAGTCTGTACATGTCATACCTCCACAGAATTTGCAGGGTCTGAGATGCGTCTGATCGTTCGTAAAAGACTGTTGTTATAGAGGGCTCCCAAACTATGGATTAATCTTGACAAAGAAACGTCCATAATGTGGAAACTCCGCCGGCCTGCCGGCGTGGTTTGTGGATTGTTTTGGTTAGTATTGCTAGTGTTGGTTTCAACCTACGGTTTGTCTCTCCGCGCGGATTTTTCGACAGCCTGAGGCCCCCCCCCTCTCTACGTCTAAGGTGATTGGACTGAGACATGTCGATCGCTGGATCAGAATTGACAACCTCTGATTCGGATTCGTTCCATTTCATGGTCAAACAACCTTGAAATAAACATCAACAAACTCACCCAGCCAAATGTGCAACTCCAATGCACCAACAAGTATGATTGAGCAGGGTATTGTTGTTCGATGTCATTCTGGGTCTTTCATTTCGAACGGTTTGGAGGAAAAAACGACAAATCATGCCAGATCAAGAAATTCGTCGGTCGCTTTGAAGCCTTCTGTATGTGAAAAAGAATATCTTGTGCGACTCGCAATTCCTCAAGACGGTCGAAAAAAAAGATCTGACAAGGAAAACATGCAAAAGGCCAAGTAGTTTGGAAGAAGACTCATTTTCAAGTACCGGCTTTGTGGATTGTCTTGCTTCGTCTGGCTTGTGTTGGTTTCCATTGGTTTCAATCTACGGTTGGTTTCAATCTACGGTTTGTTTCTCCGCGCGGATGTTTCGACAGCCTGCCCTGCCCCGGTTGCTTCAGACTAGGCCATGGCGAGAACAGGAAAAAGCGAGTTGAATCAAAGAGACGTGCCGGATTATATAGCTGCTTCAGCCTAGAAGAGGTGATCTTGTCCCTGCCTTGGAACGAAAATAGAACTGTGGAACACTGTTAATAAGCATCATTAGGCTGCCTGCCAATGCGGGCTCGAGCTGGTGGCCGGCGGCATGCCGAAGGCTGTAAATAGGACACGACATGTCATCTATAACTGGATGAATGTTGTATCTAATAGTTCTCAAGTGACGTGAATTGAATTTCATGCAAAGACAAACAACAATTTGCCCAGCTCCAAAGAATATCTCTCATCTGCAGCACATCGAGATGCCACCAATCACGGTGGGACTAAGCCCAGCAGTGGAGATCGGGCGGGCCCATTGAGAGGAACCGGAACAAATTGTAACTCACAGTCATGCTTCGTTACTGTATCTTAATTGAACCGTGTCAAGCAATTCTTTTCAGCATGTGTTTGCCAATGGTGCCATTCACAAGATCTGATCAGCTCTTTGGTGATTTTTCGACAGAATTTTTACACGTGCAACAGATCTTTTCATGTGTACTGTTGTGGCTTTTGGTTCACTGGTACTCTATAAATGGATCCAAAGTGCCTCGTAGCGATCGGATCACATGAGCCGGCCCCACCACGACTCAGCGGAGTGCGAACTCGTCCGGTTCCTCAGAAGAGCCATGGCCTTTGATAGACAGCCAAACGGCCCTTCTGGCGGCTCCAAAGCAAGACTGCTAGGGAGGGCAGCGTGAGGAAATAGATGAATGCACCTTGCACGTGTGACGCTGTAACGCTGTGAAGGGGATTGACGTGAGATGCAGGCCATCGCAAAGAAGTCCTTTGAGGAAGCAAATCAAGAAGCAGGCAAGAAAAGAAGACAATGCAAACAAGACCTGCCTGAAGTCTTTTTGTTCGCCTAAATCCTTCCAAACACCCAGAATCTCAGAAGCAAAGGCTGCTATTCCTTCTTGGAACCATGACCCGCCCCACCTGGCCATAGCCGTCCTTCTTGGGCGAGTTGAGAGGCCTTCAAAAGTGGGCGGAGCGAGCGTTTCTCTCGACGCAGCCAGCACCCGCAGCCCGCAGCCTCTTCAATCCACGGCCCCTCTTCCCTGTGATCATTGGCAAATGATGAAACTTGAACTTATGGCCATATAGTATCACATAGTCACCATATTAGATCATATTACGTACTCTATATATAATGATATAATTCCTGACATCATAATGCTACATTGCTACATGTTTACAATATGGTCACTTCAGACGTGCCTTCTTCCCTCACAACATGTGTGCCTTTCTTCACCCCCAAATCCTTGCACCCCAGCTGCGATCATGGGCGTCAACCCACCAGTAATCGAGGCCAGTCCCAGGCCTCGAGGATCGCCCCGCCCCCCCACGGCCGAATACGGATGCTGCTGGTGGGACCATTGACCAAAACAGCACGGATGCTGCTGTTTAGGATGCTTAAAAAAAAAAAAACATGAACCCATAACTGAACAACATGGAATTGCTTGACGAAACCCCAGACTCAGACTGAATAAGCCAACTGAACATAGCTGCTGGTGTTTCCATTAGAGCTCCTTCAAGGCAAAAAACAGCGCAATTCCGCACCGCTCCAGAATTCGATTCGCCTTCCTATCTATGCCTTTGATCCTGTTTTTGCTGCACACGTCTTCAAGCATGGCTTACACCATGGAACGAGACGCATGCTTCTTGTTGCTCAAGAAGGACCTGTACTTGAGTGTATAATCCCCCTTGGCTTTGCCCTCAGTCTCCGACAGATCCCGCAGGCTCTGGCGCGCAGAAGAGTTGGGAAGACAGCGGTCATGAAGAGGTTCGAAGGGACCAGGTAGATGGAGATCAGCACCTCTGGACGACCTCCATCCGTCGAACCGCTGTTCGACGCGCACCGGAGCGAACCGGACGTGACCGGACGCGTCGTCACGCGTCTGGAGTCGCAGGTAGGCGATGGGGTGAAGGGGGTTGAGTCAGGTCGTTTTTGTCCGGTTGGTGCATGACATGTCATCAGTTTGTGTGTGATTTGTTCTCCTGAAGTATAGATTTTTAGATAGAATTCATGTGAAACAGTTCAGAAAAAAATTGGGAATAGTTGTGATTCCATGTTCTGTTTGCTCCAGGATAACTGCAACTGTGCGTGTTGAGGTTTCTCTGAGCTATATATCCACTCGTAGATAGTATTTGGGAGCTAGGGTATAGCATACGTACGTCATATCATGTCATATGATGTCATATGTCTATCCATTGCACCTTCTCCAAGAACCACACAGAAAGGCAACAAGACACGCACTGAAAAGCACCCTCCCAAAAACCAATCCATGCCGATTCGAGGTCTATCTCAAGCCGCAAGCCCTGTTCAACCAAACCTCACCCCTTCGAACATCACACCAACTCGGACTTGCAAATCCCTGCGTGCGAACCACCAAAAGAACAGACATGTGACATGGATGGTTGTAATATGTGGTCATCCCAACGGGTCACCATCTGAATCTATTTGCTCATTTTTGTTGTAGATAGCTCAAACGATTTGAAAGGCCTCTTTTTCCTTTGCTGAGGGGTTTGGATGGCTGCCGTCTTCAGCCCGAACGCACGCCGTCCACATAAGTCCACCCACAACTATGTCGGACTTCGGGCAGCACCAGGGTTTGGGGGATCACAAGCGGCCCCCCCCTTCGCACCAGGCACTGGTAAGAAGACTCCAAGAATCAGAAAGGCTGGCCAAAGCCCTACAGTGCTGGAGGCCATCGTCAACCTGAGGAGTTATTGATCAATTTTGGTGGG
>CAXIVM010000572.1:0-18000 GCA_964035705.1 Porites rus | reverse complement strand
GAGTCCGGGGTCGCCACAGTAGGCCTCCCCAGTCGCCGTTGGACGCAATGGAAACATTGGGCGTATCGGGGCGTCGACGCTGGACTTGCAAGGTTTGGCGTTCCCGTGGGTAGGTATCTCACCTCGCACCTGGAATGGCTGCCGTGCGTTCTCAGCGTTTTTTGACGGAACCGCTTCAAAAATGCATCAACGAGCGGCCCCTATTTTGGGGGACGGAATCTGACCCCCAAAATGGGTGACAACTTGAACATCATTTTGCTCTGCTATTTCGTTGCCTCGTGACCCCCGTTTTGGGGGTTAGATTCCGTCCCCCAAAATAGGGGCCGCTCGTTGATGCATTTTTGTAGCGCTTCCGTTCAAAAATGCTGAAAACGCACGGTCGATCCGAACCATTCCAGGTGCGAGGTGAGATTGCTACCCACGCGAACGCCAAACCTTGCAAGGCCAGCGTCGACAGCCCGATACGCCCAATGTTTGCATTGAGTCCGTTAACGGCGACAGGGGAGGCCCACTGCGGCGATCCCGGGCTCCACAGCGCTTTTCAACCTCGTTTTTTGGGGCCGCTAAATTCACCGCTGCAACTGCTGCAGCTCACCGCACGACTTGGAAACAGCTGCGGGCTAAAATTCTAACCAGGCCACCTTCAAGCCCTGTGGATTCAAAAAACGCAACAACCAATCCACTTTCAATTGGGACTCCTTTAAAAGTATTATAAAGTCCCGGGCCCCCGTTCGGCCTCGTCGGCCTCGTTCAGCGTGGAGAGGATGGAAAACGGCCTGTCTTTGGAGGCCTCGCTCGGCCTCGTCACGCGCGCAGTCGGCCTCGTCCAGCGTGGAGAGGAGGTGGCAACAAGGCCTCGTCCGGCCTCGTCATCGGTGTAGCAGACCTCGTCCAGCATGGAGAGGACATGAAATCAAGTCTTGCCCGGCCGTTTTCCCAATACCTCCAGTTGTAAAGGAGGAATGAAGAATAACAAAATAAGTGCTCTTGGTAATCTTTTTCTTATTACCATCCGGTGAGTAGATAAAATCTTGGTACTTGGAAATGCAATGTACGCGAGACAGGTGCCTACGGAGCGAAGAGCACACTGCAGTAACTAAATCGACACTCGTGGCATTAGAGAGGCACTCGTTGAAGAGACAAACGTACGAGAGCTTGTCAGCATCTTGGTAAAGTTCCAGTATATTTTTTGGAAAGTGTTTCTGAACTTGGAACAAAACAACAGAGATTGACTGAGTGCCAGCTAATGCAGACTGCAAAATTCCCATTTCGTCTTCACTGACGACTTTTAGGTCATCATGATAATGGGACGTGTTGATGGCACTAGGAAAGCGACAAATAAGAAAGATCTTGTGCGCAGTGACAGTAGGCTGTACAAAGTGTCTTCTAAGTGATCCTTGTCCGGCAAGGGAGAGTAGTAGATCATCATAGATAGCCTGCGCAATACGACAAAATGCTTCTTTATCTAACATGACGAAAGAAGCCGGACAGCCAAAGACAGCAACTTGGGTTGCCACCCAGGCTTAGCGTGGCTAAGAGTGTGAAAGTAAGCAGAGTGCAACAGCAGTATCTTGGAATACCGCTAAGGTCAGTAAATCGAAGTTACTGGCCACTAAGCAACTACGGGGGGGTTCCAACAGACTACGCAGGAAGTCTCTCTTCTCTTTAAGAGAATTCCTTGAACCTCCTGCCCACCTTTTAGGTGGGTTTGAACCGAAAAGCTTGAGCCAAAGGCTTGAGCCAAATGGTTACGGAAATCGGCGTAAACATACTCAATCAGGTGGAGCAGGGGTCCGTTTGCTCCATGTTACGCAATCCTCCACGACTCTTGTCCAATGGCTCTTACTTCCCCTTCTCTCCTGCACTGACAACGTTATTGCGGAAGCTCACGCTTGTCGTGCTGCCATAGAACTTGCCTTTGACTACTATGTGTCCTGCCTGTCCAAGGGCACTGTGGTTGACAGTGTAGTCGTACAAGGAGACATCTTGCCGATCATCAACCGGCAGTAGTCGCCATTCTAGACCGATGTCACCGCCTGTTAGCTCGCGCACCGTGCCTATTCCGCCTCGTTTACCTATCACGTGAATGCAATCAACTTGCGGACTACTTTGCAGGTCAGGCTAGCGCGGCAGCCAGGGACGCCACAGGCGACCCACTCGTACCCCTGCATCACGCAGCTCTTCCGCCGTACCAACTCGCACAGTCACTTGGTTTCATCTTGCGCAGGGAGACGGGGCGCAAGCCCCTGCCTTTGTCCTTACAGAGTGCCCCTCTCCTGCTCCGCAAGAACTCAGCACGCTATTGCGCCTGCAACCTCACTACAAATTCGTCACTTTGGACTATATTGCCGCCTCTGCTGCATCTGCACACCGCCTCACTGTTGGGTACAAGCCTACGGTCATCGCCCGAGGAGGACGATACTATGCAGTGGGCAATACTGCTCAGTCAATTTTTGCTGGAGGTTTTGGTTTCCAACTCAGACATGCCTAGAATTGGCAGCAGAGGTCGCTGGCTTGGCTGATGGATGCGCCACGCTGCTCCTGGCGACTGAATGTTTGACAGATTTGGGCGGGCGGTTGAGTTGGTTGAGCGCTTTTCTGGTCGAGCTTGCGAGTTTTTTGAGGTGGAGCAGGTCATTTGCAAGTTGAGTCCAAGGCAGAAGTAGTCATATCCCCCTGCATTGAATACACTGAAACATGGTTATGCAACAGCGCAGTCCTCACCCCAAAAGTTCATGAAGAAATCAAGTTAATTCCTGAAATCTTTCGGTTTCGTCTACATACAAATGCTGTCCCAGTCCAAACAACACTTGGGGTTACTGACAGAAGTTGCATATCGTTCTGCATTTCGTCGACAAAGGCTGTTTACAGTTCTAGTAGTCTAGAGCAAATATATCAGTTCTTGAGAAACGAGAATGATGATCTTGATAAACGAGAACTGCAAAGGGTCATCCCTCTCATCTGGGCTGGCAGCCAACATGCAGTCCCAAGTTTCTTTCTTCATCAGTTCGTTACTCTTGTTGACTGTCGACGATACTCAAATCAGCCTCAAAGCGTTGCCATGAGTAAAATACAAGAGATCCTCCTGTCCATGGACATTTATTACTACTTCCAGAGAAGATACACCTTAGTCCTTTATGCTGCAGGAGCCACTCTTGAGGCCTTTAGGCAAGCAATATTCCATGCCGATATCATTCTCCCCTTTGGAAGGGAAGAAGGTTGTTTTCAATGCAAGTTCGAGCCAGGCCCAATCCAAGACTCATGGCATGTTGAACTGCAGACGGCAGGCAGTACCAATTATGAAGCATACCAAATTGAAGATGATGGCACCCTCACGACAAAAGATGAAGGAGTACAGGTAAATCTCTCCACTTACTTGTCTCTTACTTTCAATGCAGTTGGTATTCGTTCCGCAATTGTTCATGTGCAGGGAAAGAGCCAACAAAAAGTTGTTACTTTTCTTGCCTGTTCAAACATAATTCGGCAAATTCCTGGTGTCATCAAAGACCACCAAGGCATAGCCCGGATGCTTTATTACAAGCAGCCTGAGGCCTTTGCAGGTACTCCCTTCTCGAACATTCATGTTAAAGAAAGCCGAATTGACCATCATGTCATTTCGCAAACTAAAGGGTTGAATCAGGGTGCCAAGCTAAGCGCTTTCTTCCCTATTCGACGCAATGACTTATCACGAAAAAGATTCAATAGAGTTAAACAAAGCAATTTACACATCAACGGCCAAGATATTCTATGCACTATTCTTGATGAAGCTGCGCCGATTTGTTTAGTCAATCATGACTTAACAATTCAAGATGCAATCACCTTACTTGACCTGTTGCTTCATCGAAAACCAATTCTGGATCATCACTCGACTTTCTTTGATTGTTCCCTTAACAAACCAACAGTTACAGAACAAAAAGGAGTCTCGGAAAGTGATACGATCGTCTTACCGGCACAAACAGGAATAGTTCATTGTCATCTTCAAAGCAAACAAGTTCTCACAGTCTTTCAACCTAGATTTGAGGAAGGAGCTGTTTATCGATGTGTTAGCAATGGCCTGCAGCTTTCGGTATGTGAGAGCACTGATTTGATTCTGTTTCTCACAGGTAAGATCAATGTCTTTGACCTCTTCAAAACGGCACCTAAAGGCCGAATAATTGCAACATGGCCAACAGATCCTGAAGTCTCAGTTGCCAAACAATCCAGCCACCCCAGCCCTCTTTATGAACGACAGAAACAAAACCCTGGTATTCCGACCAAACTCTCCTCGCCTGCTCGGTGCAGCAATGCCAGTGCGTCAGAATTTTACACGCCTTCTCAGCACGCGCCTTCAGTTGCACAAGATACATCGCATCGTTTTTCTGCAGGTCCCGCAAATACCAAGGTCCCAAAAGAGGTCAGCAAGCAACTTTCTTCATCAACTTTGTTAGGTGCTGAAACTCCTTCGACAGTCACGATCAACAAACGCAACCAGGATACACTTGATGCGCTAATCCGGAAAGTGCCAATTCCTAAGCTCCCCAGTGCTATTGATGGCAACAATGAACATATCAAATCAGAACATCCCAATAGTAATCTGCAAGAACAATCAGACATCACGCGTGGCAAACGTAATCTGCAAGCCATGCTCCTACGAAATCAAGAGTATGGCGATCAGCAGGTTATCAACCCAGCTATCAACCCAGGTTTTCCGAAACGGCACGAACCTCGTGAGGTTGCAGCTGCCGCTCCAGAGCCACCCATTGATCAAGACTCTAGTGGGGACTGCCATATGCATGACAATTGCAAAGTTCAGAAGTATTTTGAGCAAGAAACTCCGTTCATTGAACAGCCTTCATCTACAGATGTTGAAGATCCTGCCGAATTGTCTGTAGTGACTCCTTCTCCACTTACGGCTATTGATGCTAGCTCTACGCTAGAAGAATCGCAGGAGCTGAAAATCATAGATGAGCTAAGCAAACAGCTTGCTGACTACTCGGCTGTGCCCTCTCAGCTTCCTGATGATATCACCAGTATACAAAATAGTCAACACAGTCAAGAAGTTGATGCTCGGCTCGATGCCAACCTCATCCAAGAAGTTCAGATGCCAGATGTTGAGTCTGTTGCGGCCCCAGTAGCTCAATTTCCTATCCAGAACGGCCGAGCAATAGAAAATAGTGCTGTCGATCTCATTGAGGAAAGCTCTCTTGCCAACGGCACAGCCTTTACCACCACTGGCGATGCTATTACAAGCAATGGTGTAGCCCCGAGTGGACTACCTGACCGAGTAATCCCGTCCACAACCCTTTCATTTGAAGAACAAAGACAGCTCACCCACATGCATACCCTTAAGCAAATTGTCTCGCGTGATGCCTCGCTAACTAGTATGGCTTTTGACGAACAAGACTACAAACAAGCTGCAGTTATCTATGCCAACCTCAATGCCACTGCTTGCTTCTATACTACTGCGTTGAGGATACTTTCTAAGGCAGACTGGAGCATACAAGTTGAATTTGAAGACCACATTGTTCATCAAGCGATGAAAGCTGTTGCTCAAGGGTGGACCACTGCTGTCAATTTGCGCAATCACACTTTTGGGCCTTTTCATCTAGCGCTAGCAATGTGCACCCTTCCAAAACAAGTACATGGAGAAGTACAACGCACCTTCGATTCAATGGCAGTTAATCTCCCTGCACCTTTTTTGCAGAAAATTTGCTCCTTAGTTACCTTTGATTGTGGCGTTTGTGGAGTTAGCTCATCACATTTTGCGTCGACCTTCTTTGTCTTGCAGCCACTACCACAAAACGCACTGGGGCATGACTTTTTCAACTCCGCAGTGCCATGGACAGACAAATTGTTGCTCAGCGATACAACAAGTGGGCAGCAGTATTGCAATGAATGTGCTTCATCTAGCAACTTTCTGGTTAACACTACTGCTGCTAGCCGTCTAGTATGGCTGCAATATATCAGAGAATCCCACCCACCATCAAATACTTATAGAAGTTTCCTGGGAGAAGATCCTCTCTTTTCCAGTGGATACTCCTGGCAATGTGTTGCGCTGATAATACATCAAGGTCATGACCCATTGAATGGTGAACAACAACCTGCTGAACATTTTTATGCGCTTGAAAATGAAGGACCGAAAAGCAAATTCTTATGTTACAACAACGCTGTGGGACTACATTACATTGATGACTCGAAAATCAGGGATGGAGACCGCATTTGCGGTTTTTTGTTTCGTACTCCAGATGTTGCCACCAAGTGGTCTGGGCCATGTACCTATGCTGTTAAGAAAGTCAAAAACCCTCCTGCGCGGAAATCAGGGTTCAGTAAAAAGTTCAAGACTAGCGGAACAGGGAAGAATCCTCAGAACCCCAGAAAGAAAAGCGCTTCCGATGATACTATTGAGAAACAAGACTGACCTTCGAGCGAGCTTCAAACTACACTGACCCCATTTATTACCATGGCATCGATTGCAGCTCTCGAGACGTACGGACCCCCTCCTGATGATTCTACCACTGTTCCTGCAGAAACAGTACAAATTATTGAAGATGAAATCTCGCAGTTTAGCGAGATACCTCAAACTGTCCTTACCACTCCGAGTGGTGGCGGTGACCCAAGTCACTGTCCCTCTCTGGTTGTTCGATCATCGCAGATGCATTCCCCTGGCATGAGTCGTCCAGGTCCATACACTATTGATCCACAGCACAATGGAGGTGTAGAAGCACAAGCTAAGTCTCCTCCCAAGCATGCCGCCGCTAATGTGACACAAAAAGGTCCGTATGCCATCCTAAGTATGTTTGATGGATGTGGGTCCTCCGTTGACATTATTGAAGCCAAGTTTGGCTACAGACCAAAGGCATGTATTCTATGTGAAAAGGACGAAACACTCAGGTATTTAGTTGGGGAGAAGCATGGCATTATCAACGATGGCAGCACACTCTCAAAGGAGGCGGGGCTTTCTACTATGCCAAAGATGTTGACAACCTGTTTGTTGACAATGCACGGCTCCTTCGAGAGTTTGCGGCACTAGGATCCGACTGCTATTTTATCATCATCGGTGGCAGTCCATGCACTGACCTCACTTATGCAGGAGAAGACCATGGTCACTGGGGATATGCGGCCCATATCGCATTCGTTTTCTGGTTGAAAATGCAGGCTCTATGCGCAATGAGCATTTTTGCTTCATTCGCGCGTGTTTAGGACTCCGACACATGCCAAAAGCAAGGCTTACATGGTGCACCTCACTCATCTCTCCGGCCAAAAGACTCCGTATCTTCTTTCAGAACAATACTTCGCATGAGAGTCCTGATACACAAGTTACCCCGGTCGAAGATTTAGAATGGACCCAAGACTGGAGCCCCCTTGTTAGGCTTGAACGGGGCATGTTAAGGGAAGTCCCCTTACAACCATTCATGAGACCAATAGCGGTTTTAAGTGACCTTGCTTTGCGCTATAGTTGGTCTAGCTATCATCCGTCAGCGCTTCTGTGGCGCATCTCCCATTGGCACGCAAAAGAAGGTCTTGCAATGATAGCCAATCTCTCCTCTGACAACGGGATACCTAGCTTCCATTGGAATTCTATCATACCACCAATATATCAAACAGCATGGAGGCATCTTCTTAAGTGCTTTGCTGGGAGCCCCTAATTCTGAGAAAGATGCTGCTTTCCGTGATGTCCTTCCGCTCTTCCACAATGGCAGCATCCAGCTGCCCTTCCGGCTCCTCACGGACCAAGAAGCGCTACAAGTCTCAGGACTGAGTCGTAACTTTCAGAACATCGTGCACCTCAGACATCTTCTTACGCCACATACCATGCGCTCCTTTGTTGGCAATTCATTCCACCCAAGGCTCATTAGTCTTGCCATAGGCAGTGCAGAGGACCTACAAGCGTGGGTTCAAGGAAAGCTCCCAAGCGTCACTAAGATTCCTGACCCTGCTACAGTGCGCAAGAACTATGTGCGCTTCAAACGAGAAATCAGTGATGCCTTTGCTCGCAAGAACTACACTCCCAAATCTACCCTTGTTGAAGAACCCTATCGCCACATTGACTATCGAGCTCTCATTATGTCACCGCTCGAGGCACCAAAGGTAGCACAACCCACCGTTGGCAATGTCCTACCCACGTACCTCACAAGAGAGGTTATAGAAGCAGATCTTCAAAAAGATGCTAGTGCACGACTACGTGTCATAGGAACGCCACAATTCCTCAAAATTTTGGAGAATAGTCAGCTTTTCCAAACTACTTATAGCAGTCCCCCAATGGCTCCCTTTTACAAACGAAGTCGCAAATTCCCTTACACAAGGATGCAACTCACTACTCCTCCCTGCCTATGCGAGAGGCCTTTTTGCGTACCCTACCTTACCGAGAGCTATCCTCTTCTTTCGGAGCTTAGCAGCGAGCAGTATAACTGAAGTGGACGGGTACTTTTTAGTCTCATATCGGCACTCGCCTTGTCAAATTCACTACATTGGACCGCGCAAACCTCAGAATCTATATTTAGTGCAGTTACGAGATTCTGTTGACATATTGCTCTACAAGTATGGTGGACAGCCAAGTCAAATCTATCCCATCACAACTCCTCAAAAAGAGTATACTGCCAAATACAGCTTCAGCATTCCTCTTCGTGCTGAAGCAGAAGCAAGTGTTTTTGGAATTGCTATACAACAGAACTCCAGAGTCATCAGTTTCGAATCACCCTTTACCAGAGCTCTGTCCGAAATAGGATGTGCCCTTTGGCGGTTAGCACAGTGTGCGGCTGCCAAATTAGATTTGCTACAAGCTCACCCCTTTGTCAACTGCTGTCACAGTGAGCTAGCACGGCTACCGCTCATTCTCATTGAAGGACGTCACGAGGGCACCTGCCTTACCGTTTGTCCCTCAACAGCCAAAGCACTTTGTGGGCAGGAACAGGCTGAAGTATGGGCAGCGCAAAATTCCCATGCTTTATGCCTTCTTTTTGTCTGTCAAGCAAACGATCCTGATCCTTCTAACTTCCGTCGTTTAGTTACTGTTACTCCCGAAGAACATGTTGCGCTACCTGCACTTCCAACTGCAGACTCTGCCATCGCGGCTTACAAAGAGTCACAACAAGCCACGCCTATTGACAGTTGCCCCGGTCTATCTACTGCGAATGGATGGTATGTTGGTATTTGCGGAGAGCCTGCTCTTACTGTGTTCTGGGGGGCCCAAGCTCTCCTTAACCAGCAATGACGCGTCTAGTTTTGTTACCACTTACTACTCTCCGCCTCATACAACGTACCTTCGCAGCTGGACTAAGGGCTGTCTCGTGGCTATCTCTTCGGGAAAATTGTGGCAGAATGCTCACTCAAGTATACTCACCATCCACTTCATCTCTCCCAAGCGTTCCTATCGACAAATCAGAATTGGGGAACTTCTAGAATTATGTGGTTTCCATCGTCTTGCTAACCTTGCACTGCAACGATTACTCAAAGATTACCCACAGTGGGCCGCATCCAGCCCTCCTACAGGAAGCAACCCTACAAGTGAGGTCTGTTCCAATGACATACCAGCACTACGTGTGATCCCGTCAACAGATCCTTGCTTTTCGACAGCAACGTCCTACCAATCTACCGGTTTCTATACGTCGGCTGCATAGTTGGAATCTCAATAGCTGGCATCCTGATGCCAGCACTAATGCACACAAATCCGGAATCATACGATCTCTTCTTCGTGCGGCACCTGTCCTCTTACAGGAAACTAAATGGACAGAGGTGCAATTGCAATACCTCTCCCATACATGGCCGGATATTCGAATTGCCACTACCTTCGCCAAACAAGATCCGCACCCACAAGCAGGAGTTGCAATACTCATCCCAGCAGGATGGGAATTCAGTAGTCACAAAGTACTTGTCGAGCATTATGCGGTGGCAGCCTGTGTAACCTTTCAAGCCTGCCCCGTGTGGCTTGTATCAGTCTATTTGCCTCCTAAAAGTCCAAAGTCTCTTGTCAGTAGAGTGTTCAAAGCTCTGCTTACCCTTGAGACACACCCTGTCTTCATTGGTGGGGATTTCAATCGCTGTGATCAACATCACCCGCAACTTTGGGAAGACTCTCTGGGGCAACTAGGTGTTACAGATGTTGATCCTTCCTTCCCCACCTTCCGATTTGGTGAACAGCAGGAATCGCCTTTGGACCGATTTCTGGTACCCAGTTTTTTTCTGGACACAACTCAACTCCACGTCCGGCTTACAGGTCGATATCGAGTCAGTACTTGCCATCACAAAACAGTTACTGCCCTTTTAACTATGAAGCCTCGATTGACACCGCATCCGCAGTCAGAAAAAAACACTACACTATTCCAACCAAAGTCTTTTTGGATCCCACTGCTTTCGCAGTTGGAGAAGTTGAAGTTAAGCGACAGCAGGCTCTGCGGCTCCTGCGACGAAGTCGCTAGCCAGAGAGAGCTGCGCAGTCGCAGTTCCGCTCTCCATACATTTCCGTTCATTGGTTTGGAGCTGGTGGCGAAACTTCTCCAAGGCCTTCAAACATATCTCACCCCTCACGAAACTCTACAAACGATCAGGCAAAGGACAATTGGTCCTGCATATCCACAAAGAGACGTTGCAATGCCTGTATGAACAAAGTGGGATGATTGAACTCCTGCAGTCATGGCCCAAACAGCACGACCAACCACTTGTACCAGCAGACGAGATTGCCACGGCATTGCAAACAGCCGAAATTGCAGCAACTACACTCACTCAGATCCCATTTGGCCAGGACCACACTGACCCTGCACGTCGCGCAAGACGACAAAGAACATTTTGGGATCGGCTGAAAACCATTTGCCCACGGGGCACCATGGCCCTCTCCCACAGAAGAATGGCCAAGAGTGCAGAACTGCGCAAGAGTATGATGAAGCTATGCTTGCCACGCGAGATTTTTGGGTCATGAACCCAGTTACTATAGGGCAGCGCCGGCAGGTCCGGCCGTATCCCAAGATACTGTCGCTCCTTACTAAGTCAAGGGGTAGGGAGCCTTCATGGTCAACAGCTCATATCTTGATGTCGGACACACCTGCTACTGCTAAGACTGACTTCATAGGCACTCGGTGGGAAGAGATAATACTACGAAGTGGGAAAGCACTGCAGAAGGCAGTGAAAGCAGTTCATAGGAGCCCCAGGCGGTATCCCAAGATGCTGTCGGAAGTGTAGCAGAGAAGCTTGCCACAGGCAGCTGTGGTTAACCCGTTTACCTAAGTGCTACCTATGACCCACCTGGTAGGCAAGGATACTCCATGAGAGCTCTGCCCGCATGCTGGCTCAAGGCGCAGCCTGAGGGGTCTGCAAGAGAGGGCTGCCAACGGCGGACAGTCCCCCACATGGCAGAGGGAGCGAGCAGAACCGTGCGCCATGCACAGCAGGCTGACTGGGAAGAAGACAGCTTACTTCGACTGTACCTTACCACATTGGCAGGCACGGTGATGCAGCTCCATGTCCCTGTCAGCATCTACCACACTTGGGAAATGTTGGAGGAATACCTGGTTGAGCACCTGCCGTGCGTTAGTCCCATCCAAACGTTTTTGGGTGTGAGCTCACCTTGCTCAATGCGGATGCGCAGGTGGCGCTTCAAGACCCTGTGCAGGAAGAGCTCTGGAATACCAACCACTTCTGCCTGATTGTGCACGAGTGCTTTCGGTGTTTAGAGAATAACAAGCCGCTGCAGGGTCTTGAGAATAAAGACTGCCCGAAGGCGATTCGTGTCCCTGTCTCCGAGTCAGGTATTCTTGAAGCCAAGGCCTTCCACTGACCACGCGAGTCCGCCACGCCTGTTTAGATGCTGGCTTTACAACGATAACGAAAAACTCCGGGTAGCAACCTTACACGGTAGACTACCTACCTCCCCTGGATCTTTAGCTCACAACAGGCTCTCACACTCGTCCGGTACGGTACGAAACCTTTCTCTCAAACCTCCGAATACTTCGGAAAACTTCAAACGCTGCACTAGCTGCTCTCAGACACTCGCACCCTTTTCTCACACTAGCCAAACGAATTGGCCTTGAGCCAAAACATATTCCGTAGCACTAAACTATACAAAGAATACACAAAAACATATTAAAAGTCTCTTAAAGCATCTCCACACACAAAGAACTCTTTCAAAACTTCCGACTACGCTACAAGTCGCTTTCAAACAATTAAGAAACAAAATGTTGTACTACCGCCAGGTTCCAAATCTTTCACAAACAAACAAAAAACGAAATTTATGCATCGCAAACTGAAAGCATCGAGCGAGGTGGACATCCCGACATGGAGTTTCTTCACCCCCTCTTGGACACAAAGCTCGAAACGAACTGGCTGGCTTTAAGCCTTCTTATTCTTCTTCAATGAGGACAGACATTTGGCACAAATATCTTTCGACATAGGTACGTGCATGCCCGAGCAAGTTGGATTCAAATGAACCTTGCTCCCACTCACTGAAAAATACACTTTTGAGCATTGCTCAATGCCTTTTGGAACTGGATAGCTCTTCGGCATATCGACTTTAAAAGTCACTTGGCTCTCAGGCTCAGCATGCTTCCGACACCGCAGGCAGCAGCAGGTCAGCAGGCATCCCACAAGAAAACCGGCTGCAAAGACCAAAGCGGTCGCTGCTTCCAGGCTCAGCATCGCAAGCGCCGTTTCCGCATCCGGCATCATACCTCGGATGGTATAAGCTTCATTCCAAGAAAAGCTGTATCTCACAGTCTGCAAAAAACCAAGATTCTTTCGAAATGTGCAATCGAAAGTGCTCGCAAAAACGCGCCATTCGGCTCAGACAACGTGCAAGACTTACTTGGCTATTATGATTCTAATTCGGCTTTAAATCCTTTAAGGATTAGCTCGCAAAATCTCCTGGGGTAGTGTTGCGTTTCCTTCCAATTGACTTCCTTGGATGGCAAATGATCATGACGACCATCACAAACGCAAACCTTCAGGCTTTCCAACAATCGAGTACTATCTGTCTCAATCCTCCAGGTCTTTCGGACCAACTGACCTTTCTGGTTCAACTTGACTGAACAAGCATCCACAAATGTTGAAAACGTCTTTCGTTTCCTCAGAAAATCTTTAGTCTGATTCCATCCCCAATAAGCACATCTCTTCGGCCATTCAATCGCTACGAAATCGGCTACTTCCGACATCCGTAAGAAACCTTTCCATAGCTTCTTCTGTATCTGGTACAACTCTCGAAGATGACCCATATAGTCCTGACCAAACTTCTTGATGCAAATGTACTGAAACGGACATCCTCCTGTACACGGAATCGACGACCACAAGACAACAAGCTTTCCTCTCTTCCGATGGCTTATCATCTGCTCCCGAATTGACTCGATTGTGTCCGATCGGGTTCCGTCATCCGCCTCAGTGACAGTCAAGACTTCAACACCTTCCATACGGCTTCCGACTTCTTTCATCTCGGACTCCGGTGATGTGCAAAACTCAACAATCAGGATTTCGGTACATGTGACCTTATCCATAACCCACAACCATCTCCCGATCCAGTCATATGGCACTTCAAATGAAATGAGAAATGCTCTGACAACTCCGATCGTCTCCATATGTTGTAAAGTCACAGCTCTCGACAATGCCTTGGTCATCAAGTCGGCGCAATTCTCGGTACCTCGGACAAAGCTGATGGAAATCACACCCTTGTAGACTGCATCTTGCAAAAAACAGATTCGAATGTCTATATGTCTCAATCTTCTCAACAACCCTGACATCTCTGTGACATTTCGGGCTGCCATCGAATCCGTAAGCAAACCTGGAATGGGTAATTCCTCAGCTTGACATCCATAGACATGTGCCACGGCATGTTGAATACCTATAGTCTCTTTCGCTCCTTCGAACAAAGCATATAGCTCTGCCTCGGCTGAACTACAGGCTACACTCTGCTGCAACCTACTGAATGCTTTGACACAACAGTCACTAACGAAGATGGCTGCTCCTGAAGTACTCTTTCTATTGGTGGACTTTTCGGCTGCCCAACTGGCATCGACATAGGTCGTAATCCTTGGTGGTCCTGAGTACTCATAGCTCCTGAACTTCAACTTTCGATCGGCTACTGATCGGATGTAACGGATACTTGCACGCATCGCAGTCTCGTGTACAGCTAGCGGCTGAGATTGACCTCGGGCAAGCATCGAACACAACCAACAAAGATCAGGTCTCGACTGAGCTACCCAACCTAGCTTACCTAGTGCGGTTCGAAAGGTTGCTGCTGCCTCGGGTGACAACGGTTTCCGATCTTCTTCTCGATCACGATCATAAAGCTGAAACAAATTGGGGGTCGCTTGACTTTCCTTTCCTCCTGGATACAAGTTCATCATACCTTCATAGTACTCTTTCTCCATGTACAAGGCAATCGTTCCATCTTCTTCCTTTTCGATCACCTTTCCCAGAAAACGAATTCTGTCTTCCTCAAGCTTTCCGGTGACTTTCAGTCTAAGCTTCTTTGATAATTCATCAACGAGCTTCTGAATATTTCGATCGTCTCCGACAACCAGCAAATCATCAACATACATCAGAACGATCAAGTGATTCTCCTCCTCCGTCTCTGCAACTCCTTTTCGATATCTTCCGGCGAAGATTGTCTTTTCCGTCACACATGCTGTCAAACCTTCTTGATCTAACAGATCGGCTAGGTGACGATACCATGACATTCCTGCAGAACGAAGTCCGTTCATCGCTTTCTCAAGAATGACGAACAAAGGCTCTCCGTCTTCATCTTCCATCCCAGTCGGCAACGAAACAACTGCTGGGTGAATCACGGGGGCATGCAAGAATGCTGTACTTACATCTAAAACCCATGCTGTCTTTCCAACTCCTCCTTTCTTTGATTTCTTTCGAAAACTTGATTTCTGAGCAAGATAAGACAACACAACCTTCAACGCCTCTGACGACGCTGTAGGGCTTGAAACGCCCAACTCGGCTGCTGACGGACCTGTGGCGAAATCACGGACAACAAGTCTCGATCGAACGATGTCTCCTTTGATAGCATCACGCTTATTTACAACTACCCATCGGGTTGAGATGATTCGGATACCATGCATCTGGCAATACTCTTGCGCTTCATTTTTATTCACGACCTGACCTGTCCTGTGCTTCTCTAGGGCAATGACCTCTGTGTGCATTCCCTCGAACGTGGCATCCACATCTAATGGACCTTCACCTATATCTGAAGTCGCTCTTGATGGCTTTCGGAGTACAATCCATCTACCTCCAAACCACACTTTGCACGAATCGGCCTTCGCGTCGAACTTGGACTCCTCGGTTTCCTTTGGAACCTTCCTGCTATACTCAAGTACCCCCTCTTGAACTGATGACAAGAACCTTTCAACCTCATCATCCGAACATCTTGACAAGGGGTCTTTCACCTTTTCCCACAACTCTTTACCTAGATCTGATAAGCTCGCAATGGCATTACCTTGATGATCATACATGTAGAGCTGCTTGATTGGCAATTCGGTAAACCCTTTCCAATGACGCCTCAATGGCGCGTTCTGGGTTCCGAACTTGCGGACATGGACCTTGAACTGGTCCCTTGGAATCTCATCGACTGGCCTTTCATCAACAGCATCGACGTAGTACGTCCTCTGAATACCTACCAGCTGATCCTCAGGCATCGGCAATGGCAGTGATGATGCTGCAAAAACACATTTTCGACTTCTGTGGTGAACTCTTCTCAACACAAGCTTGTCAAGGTCAACTTCCCAATGGTCATGATTTCGGTTCTTCCCTCCTTTTGGGATTTTCTGGAACAAATCAATGTCCATGGGACTCTCCCGGGTGATTCGGGTGCTCTGTACCCTTCCGGTACTTCTGTTGGCTCATAGCCTTCACTCATCCGATCATCCTCGATAGGTTCCGGATTCTTTCCGATCTCATATGGATTCCTTGGATCCTCTTGCATTGGCGTCGGTTCGGTATCCGCTTCCTGTCCCTTTGGCGCATGGAACGGAACATCATCAAACTCTGGAAATCTCTCTCCAGTCTCTTTCTCTTCATGCTCGCGATGAAATCTATCCCACTCATCATCGATAGACTTTCTTTTCCTCTTTTCTCGTTCTGACTCTGATTCTGGAACTCTTTCTCCCTTCGGTATCTAAGCCTTCTTCCAATCCTTCAGGCACGACGGGCACAGACGACTCGTCTTCGATCGGTACTATCCGTTTGTACTCTTCTTCAAGATACTTTTTGTAACGGTTCCGACACTTCACTGAATGACCTGTTTCACTCCCGTTCGAACAAGCTGGACATCTCGAAGTCTTATTCACTTCACTCCAATACCAAGGTGGTTCCCCTTCATGGATGGGCAAATCAACCAATTTCTGGGGTTTCGAAAGATCATTCGGTAGTCTTTCAATCCTGTCTTCACTCCACTCTTGGAATTTGGAATTTCACACAACATCCCAAGTCCAGCGACAAAACGAATCGGTGAGGCAATCTTCAAGTCTCGAACAGGCACAACCACAGTCTCATCCTGTGAACCTTCGAAGGCGACGAAGTGACCTAACGAAGATAACTTTGGGGTCAAGTAAATGCCTGGAACAAAGTGACGAGCGTTTGCTTCTCTGACCTTTTCTAAGTACCCATCAGTCGGCCTAGCAAAAAACCAAACATCCAAATGGCATCACACGATTGGTGTTTGGGACTTCTCCTGAACTAGTTACACTGATGCGCATACGTTGATACGGTGTCAGCGAACTGTTGGCTTGCAGCTGAAATGCATTGTGGACATGACAAGCGTTTGCTGCAGCGTATCGAAGGCTTTCACTACCTAGCATCAACCCGTGCTGGTACAACACTGTACGAATACATCCTAGTTGAGTCTTGAGGGTCCTCACTGCTCTCTCGGCTCCAGTTGCGTGTCTTCCTGGACGACTGGTCTCATGCCTTGAGACTACCTTCAATCGAATGAGTTCCGAAATGAGCGCAGTCAAGTCACGGCCTTCATCACTGAGAACCATCGCACCTGTGGGCGAACAATGGTTGATGGCAGCTGTCAAAACACGAATCGTCGAAGCTTGATCTACATAGATTGCAGCTGTTGCGATCATTCCGTGCGTTCGATTCCACATCACAACATACCTATACATGTTTGGAGACTTTGGATGGGTGCATAGGTTGGCAATATCCATCTGGATCTCGTTGGTGACTTGATCTGTGCGTTTTGGTGCTCGTTTCAATCCCTTGCTCATGAGACAGACTGCACAGCTTGGATCATAAGGTGTGTGACTCTGCAAAATGTGCTTAGCTAGTCTGTTACCTCGTAGCTTGATGGGATATTCGAACTCGAACTCAGGCTCTGACTCAACGGTGCAAACGATTTCCTTTTTGCGCACGACGTCGAATGCTGGATTCGAAAAATGCGCTCTGGCTCTTATCGGCGGCTCGACTCCCCTTTTGGGAGGAACCTGGACGCTTTGGATATCATGTCTTCCTTCGCGTCCGACGCTTCGGACATCGCGTCCTACTTCGCGTCTTCCCTCTTGTCCGAAAACTTGGACAGATGCTCCTGCAATTGCTTGCGGTACGCAATCTCTTCCTCGGACAATGGCGCTTGAATCGCTTCTGGCGGCGTAGCGGGACTCTCCTCCACCATCGCCGTCGGTTCCGACATTGCCTTTGGCGCTGGTGTCAGAACTACTCCTCCCGCTGTCGGTAACACTGCGGGTTGCTCGAGAGAAATTCGCCTTGCCTTTCTCAAATTCTCTCGATCTTCTTCTTCTGCCCTCCATTGCAGGAGATCTTGTTTTCCTTTCTCGAACTCTTCCTGCCGGCGACGCTGGACCTCCTTTCCATGTTCCAAGGCTTGTGCCATCCTCTCTGAACGGTACAGCGCCTTCGCCTTTCGGCGTTCTTCCTCTTCTTTCGCTTGGCGATTGAGTTCCTTCTCCCATTCGATCGCTCCTGCCTGTCTCTCGGATGCTAGCTCTGATCGAAAAAGCTTCTCGCGCTCCTCGTCGGTCAGATGTGCCAAGTACTTCGGTACTCTCTTGGCACCTGATCCTGATGCCGTTGACGGCT
>CAXIVM010000571.1:0-66476 GCA_964035705.1 Porites rus | reverse complement strand
CTAAAGACTGGCTTGACGACATCCTGGATACATTCTTCAACTATTTCAATGTCATGAAAGGTGTTTTCTGCTTTTCCGGGACGCGCCCAACCCAAAGTTTCTACCTGGTTTAGTAAGCCCAATCAAAGTTTGATTTAAAAGGTTACAAAAAAAAGGTTCGGATTAAACATGAACATTTTTTTTATGTTTGCGCGCTTAAAAACTCTCTAAAAAAAATCTGCACGATATTTTTAAGATATTATGCCACTAATCAAATGGAATTAAAGGTTCTTTGGGCGTTTCTTGGATGCGGGTAGCCCAAAATTTCAACTTAGCGAAATAAGCTTAAAAAAAGATGTTAAGAAAATCTTACCAAAAGTGTGTAGGATTAATCATAAAAATACCTTATTTGCGCCCTTGGAAACTGTCTAAAGACTGGCTTGACGACATCCTGGATACATTCTTCAACTATTTCAATGTCATGAAAGGTGTTTTCTGCTTTTCCGGGACGCGCCCAACCCAAAGTTTCTACCTGGTTTAGTAAGCCCAATCAAAGTTTGATTTAAAAGGTTACAAAAAAAAGGTTCGGATTAAACATGAACATTTTTTTTATGTTTGCGCGCTTAAAAACTCTCTAAAAAAAATCTGCACGATATTTTTAAGATATTATGCCACTAATCAAATGGAATTAAAGGTTCTTTGGGCGTTTCTTGGATGCGGGTAGCCCAAAATTTCAACTTAGCGAAATAAGCTTAAAAAAAGATGTTAAGAAAATCTTACCAAAAGTGTGTAGGATTAATCATAAAAATACCTTATTTGCGCCCTTGGAAACTGTCTAAAGACTGGCTTGACGACATCCTGGATACATTCTTCAACTATTTCAATGTCATGAAAGGTGTTTTCTGCTTTTCCGGGACGCGCCCAACCCAAAGTTTCTACCTGGTTTAGTAAGCCCAATCAAAGTTTGATTTAAAAGGTTACAAAAAAAAGGTTCGGATTAAACATGAACATTTTTTTTATGTTTGCGCGCTTAAAAACTCTCTAAAAAAAATCTGCACGATATTTTTAAGATATTATGCCACTAATCAAATGGAATTAAAGGTTCTTTGGGCGTTTCTTGGATGCGGGTAGCCCAAAATTTCAACTTAGCGAAATAAGCTTAAAAAAAGATGTTAAGAAAATCTTACCAAAAGTGTGTAGGATTAATCATAAAAATACCTTATTTGCGCCCTTGGAAACTGTCTAAAGACTGGCTTGACGACATCCTGGATACATTCTTCAACTATTTCAATGTCATGAAAGGTGTTTTCTGCTTTTCCGGGACGCGCCCAACCCAAAGTTTCTACCTGGTTTAGTAAGCCCAATCAAAGTTTGATTTAAAAGGTTACAAAAAAAAGGTTCGGATTAAACATGAACATTTTTTTTATGTTTGCGCGCTTAAAAACTCTCTAAAAAAAATCTGCACGATATTTTTAAGATATTATGCCACTAATCAAATGGAATTAAAGGTTCTTTGGGCGTTTCTTGGATGCGGGTAGCCCAAAATTTCAACTTAGCGAAATAAGCTTAAAAAAAGATGTTAAGAAAATCTTACCAAAAGTGTGTAGGATTAATCATAAAAATACCTTATTTGCGCCCTTGGAAACTGTCTAAAGACTGGCTTGACGACATCCTGGATACATTCTTCAACTATTTCAATGTCATGAAAGGTGTTTTCTGCTTTTCCGGGACGCGCCCAACCCAAAGTTTCTACCTGGTTTAGTAAGCCCAATCAAAGTTTGATTTAAAAGGTTACAAAAAAAAGGTTCGGATTAAACATGAACATTTTTTTTATGTTTGCGCGCTTAAAAACTCTCTAAAAAAAATCTGCACGATATTTTTAAGATATTATGCCACTAATCAAATGGAATTAAAGGTTCTTTGGGCGTTTCTTGGATGCGGGTAGCCCAAAATTTCAACTTAGCGAAATAAGCTTAAAAAAAGATGTTAAGAAAATCTTACCAAAAGTGTGTAGGATTAATCATAAAAATACCTTATTTGCGCCCTTGGAAACTGTCTAAAGACTGGCTTGACGACATCCTGGATACATTCTTCAACTATTTCAATGTCATGAAAGGTGTTTTCTGCTTTTCCGGGACGCGCCCAACCCAAAGTTTCTACCTGGTTTAGTAAGCCCAATCAAAGTTTGATTTAAAAGGTTACAAAAAAAAGGTTCGGATTAAACATGAACATTTTTTTTATGTTTGCGCGCTTAAAAACTCTCTAAAAAAAATCTGCACGATATTTTTAAGATATTATGCCACTAATCAAATGGAATTAAAGGTTCTTTGGGCGTTTCTTGGATGCGGGTAGCCCAAAATTTCAACTTAGCGAAATAAGCTTAAAAAAAGATGTTAAGAAAATCTTACCAAAAGTGTGTAGGATTAATCATAAAAATACCTTATTTGCGCCCTTGGAAACTGTCTAAAGACTGGCTTGACGACATCCTGGATACATTCTTCAACTATTTCAATGTCATGAAAGGTGTTTTCTGCTTTTCCGGGACGCGCCCAACCCAAAGTTTCTACCTGGTTTAGTAAGCCCAATCAAAGTTTGATTTAAAAGGTTACAAAAAAAAGGTTCGGATTAAACATGAACATTTTTTTTATGTTTGCGCGCTTAAAAACTCTCTAAAAAAAATCTGCACGATATTTTTAAGATATTATGCCACTAATCAAATGGAATTAAAGGTTCTTTGGGCGTTTCTTGGATGCGGGTAGCCCAAAATTTCAACTTAGCGAAATAAGCTTAAAAAAAGATGTTAAGAAAATCTTACCAAAAGTGTGTAGGATTAATCATAAAAATACCTTATTTGCGCCCTTGGAAACTGTCTAAAGACTGGCTTGACGACATCCTGGATACATTCTTCAACTATTTCAATGTCATGAAAGGTGTTTTCTGCTTTTCCGGGACGCGCCCAACCCAAAGTTTCTACCTGGTTTAGTAAGCCCAATCAAAGTTTGATTTAAAAGGTTACAAAAAAAAGGTTCGGATTAAACATGAACATTTTTTTTATGTTTGCGCGCTTAAAAACTCTCTAAAAAAAATCTGCACGATATTTTTAAGATATTATGCCACTAATCAAATGGAATTAAAGGTTCTTTGGGCGTTTCTTGGATGCGGGTAGCCCAAAATTTCAACTTAGCGAAATAAGCTTAAAAAAAGATGTTAAGAAAATCTTACCAAAAGTGTGTAGGATTAATCATAAAAATACCTTATTTGCGCCCTTGGAAACTGTCTAAAGACTGGCTTGACGACATCCTGGATACATTCTTCAACTATTTCAATGTCATGAAAGGTGTTTTCTGCTTTTCCGGGACGCGCCCAACCCAAAGTTTCTACCTGGTTTAGTAAGCCCAATCAAAGTTTGATTTAAAAGGTTACAAAAAAAAGGTTCGGATTAAACATGAACATTTTTTTTATGTTTGCGCGCTTAAAAACTCTCTAAAAAAAATCTGCACGATATTTTTAAGATATTATGCCACTAATCAAATGGAATTAAAGGTTCTTTGGGCGTTTCTTGGATGCGGGTAGCCCAAAATTTCAACTTAGCGAAATAAGCTTAAAAAAAGATGTTAAGAAAATCTTACCAAAAGTGTGTAGGATTAATCATAAAAATACCTTATTTGCGCCCTTGGAAACTGTCTAAAGACTGGCTTGACGACATCCTGGATACATTCTTCAACTATTTCAATGTCATGAAAGGTGTTTTCTGCTTTTCCGGGACGCGCCCAACCCAAAGTTTCTACCTGGTTTAGTAAGCCCAATCAAAGTTTGATTTAAAAGGTTACAAAAAAAAGGTTCGGATTAAACATGAACATTTTTTTTATGTTTGCGCGCTTAAAAACTCTCTAAAAAAAATCTGCACGATATTTTTAAGATATTATGCCACTAATCAAATGGAATTAAAGGTTCTTTGGGCGTTTCTTGGATGCGGGTAGCCCAAAATTTCAACTTAGCGAAATAAGCTTAAAAAAAGATGTTAAGAAAATCTTACCAAAAGTGTGTAGGATTAATCATAAAAATACCTTATTTGCGCCCTTGGAAACTGTCTAAAGACTGGCTTGACGACATCCTGGATACATTCTTCAACTATTTCAATGTCATGAAAGGTGTTTTCTGCTTTTCCGGGACGCGCCCAACCCAAAGTTTCTACCTGGTTTAGTAAGCCCAATCAAAGTTTGATTTAAAAGGTTACAAAAAAAAGGTTCGGATTAAACATGAACATTTTTTTTATGTTTGCGCGCTTAAAAACTCTCTAAAAAAAATCTGCACGATATTTTTAAGATATTATGCCACTAATCAAATGGAATTAAAGGTTCTTTGGGCGTTTCTTGGATGCGGGTAGCCCAAAATTTCAACTTAGCGAAATAAGCTTAAAAAAAGATGTTAAGAAAATCTTACCAAAAGTGTGTAGGATTAATCATAAAAATACCTTATTTGCGCCCTTGGAAACTGTCTAAAGACTGGCTTGACGACATCCTGGATACATTCTTCAACTATTTCAATGTCATGAAAGGTGTTTTCTGCTTTTCCGGGACGCGCCCAACCCAAAGTTTCTACCTGGTTTAGTAAGCCCAATCAAAGTTTGATTTAAAAGGTTACAAAAAAAAGGTTCGGATTAAACATGAACATTTTTTTTATGTTTGCGCGCTTAAAAACTCTCTAAAAAAAATCTGCACGATATTTTTAAGATATTATGCCACTAATCAAATGGAATTAAAGGTTCTTTGGGCGTTTCTTGGATGCGGGTAGCCCAAAATTTCAACTTAGCGAAATAAGCTTAAAAAAAGATGTTAAGAAAATCTTACCAAAAGTGTGTAGGATTAATCATAAAAATACCTTATTTGCGCCCTTGGAAACTGTCTAAAGACTGGCTTGACGACATCCTGGATACATTCTTCAACTATTTCAATGTCATGAAAGGTGTTTTCTGCTTTTCCGGGACGCGCCCAACCCAAAGTTTCTACCTGGTTTAGTAAGCCCAATCAAAGTTTGATTTAAAAGGTTACAAAAAAAAGGTTCGGATTAAACATGAACATTTTTTTTATGTTTGCGCGCTTAAAAACTCTCTAAAAAAAATCTGCACGATATTTTTAAGATATTATGCCACTAATCAAATGGAATTAAAGGTTCTTTGGGCGTTTCTTGGATGCGGGTAGCCCAAAATTTCAACTTAGCGAAATAAGCTTAAAAAAAGATGTTAAGAAAATCTTACCAAAAGTGTGTAGGATTAATCATAAAAATACCTTATTTGCGCCCTTGGAAACTGTCTAAAGACTGGCTTGACGACATCCTGGATACATTCTTCAACTATTTCAATGTCATGAAAGGTGTTTTCTGCTTTTCCGGGACGCGCCCAACCCAAAGTTTCTACCTGGTTTAGTAAGCCCAATCAAAGTTTGATTTAAAAGGTTACAAAAAAAAGGTTCGGATTAAACATGAACATTTTTTTTATGTTTGCGCGCTTAAAAACTCTCTAAAAAAAATCTGCACGATATTTTTAAGATATTATGCCACTAATCAAATGGAATTAAAGGTTCTTTGGGCGTTTCTTGGATGCGGGTAGCCCAAAATTTCAACTTAGCGAAATAAGCTTAAAAAAAGATGTTAAGAAAATCTTACCAAAAGTGTGTAGGATTAATCATAAAAATACCTTATTTGCGCCCTTGGAAACTGTCTAAAGACTGGCTTGACGACATCCTGGATACATTCTTCAACTATTTCAATGTCATGAAAGGTGTTTTCTGCTTTTCCGGGACGCGCCCAACCCAAAGTTTCTACCTGGTTTAGTAAGCCCAATCAAAGTTTGATTTAAAAGGTTACAAAAAAAAGGTTCGGATTAAACATGAACATTTTTTTTATGTTTGCGCGCTTAAAAACTCTCTAAAAAAAATCTGCACGATATTTTTAAGATATTATGCCACTAATCAAATGGAATTAAAGGTTCTTTGGGCGTTTCTTGGATGCGGGTAGCCCAAAATTTCAACTTAGCGAAATAAGCTTAAAAAAAGATGTTAAGAAAATCTTACCAAAAGTGTGTAGGATTAATCATAAAAATACCTTATTTGCGCCCTTGGAAACTGTCTAAAGACTGGCTTGACGACATCCTGGATACATTCTTCAACTATTTCAATGTCATGAAAGGTGTTTTCTGCTTTTCCGGGACGCGCCCAACCCAAAGTTTCTACCTGGTTTAGTAAGCCCAATCAAAGTTTGATTTAAAAGGTTACAAAAAAAAGGTTCGGATTAAACATGAACATTTTTTTTATGTTTGCGCGCTTAAAAACTCTCTAAAAAAAATCTGCACGATATTTTTAAGATATTATGCCACTAATCAAATGGAATTAAAGGTTCTTTGGGCGTTTCTTGGATGCGGGTAGCCCAAAATTTCAACTTAGCGAAATAAGCTTAAAAAAAGATGTTAAGAAAATCTTACCAAAAGTGTGTAGGATTAATCATAAAAATACCTTATTTGCGCCCTTGGAAACTGTCTAAAGACTGGCTTGACGACATCCTGGATACATTCTTCAACTATTTCAATGTCATGAAAGGTGTTTTCTGCTTTTCCGGGACGCGCCCAACCCAAAGTTTCTACCTGGTTTAGTAAGCCCAATCAAAGTTTGATTTAAAAGGTTACAAAAAAAAGGTTCGGATTAAACATGAACATTTTTTTTATGTTTGCGCGCTTAAAAACTCTCTAAAAAAAATCTGCACGATATTTTTAAGATATTATGCCACTAATCAAATGGAATTAAAGGTTCTTTGGGCGTTTCTTGGATGCGGGTAGCCCAAAATTTCAACTTAGCGAAATAAGCTTAAAAAAAGATGTTAAGAAAATCTTACCAAAAGTGTGTAGGATTAATCATAAAAATACCTTATTTGCGCCCTTGGAAACTGTCTAAAGACTGGCTTGACGACATCCTGGATACATTCTTCAACTATTTCAATGTCATGAAAGGTGTTTTCTGCTTTTCCGGGACGCGCCCAACCCAAAGTTTCTACCTGGTTTAGTAAGCCCAATCAAAGTTTGATTTAAAAGGTTACAAAAAAAAGGTTCGGATTAAACATGAACATTTTTTTTATGTTTGCGCGCTTAAAAACTCTCTAAAAAAAATCTGCACGATATTTTTAAGATATTATGCCACTAATCAAATGGAATTAAAGGTTCTTTGGGCGTTTCTTGGATGCGGGTAGCCCAAAATTTCAACTTAGCGAAATAAGCTTAAAAAAAGATGTTAAGAAAATCTTACCAAAAGTGTGTAGGATTAATCATAAAAATACCTTATTTGCGCCCTTGGAAACTGTCTAAAGACTGGCTTGACGACATCCTGGATACATTCTTCAACTATTTCAATGTCATGAAAGGTGTTTTCTGCTTTTCCGGGACGCGCCCAACCCAAAGTTTCTACCTGGTTTAGTAAGCCCAATCAAAGTTTGATTTAAAAGGTTACAAAAAAAAGGTTCGGATTAAACATGAACATTTTTTTTATGTTTGCGCGCTTAAAAACTCTCTAAAAAAAATCTGCACGATATTTTTAAGATATTATGCCACTAATCAAATGGAATTAAAGGTTCTTTGGGCGTTTCTTGGATGCGGGTAGCCCAAAATTTCAACTTAGCGAAATAAGCTTAAAAAAAGATGTTAAGAAAATCTTACCAAAAGTGTGTAGGATTAATCATAAAAATACCTTATTTGCGCCCTTGGAAACTGTCTAAAGACTGGCTTGACGACATCCTGGATACATTCTTCAACTATTTCAATGTCATGAAAGGTGTTTTCTGCTTTTCCGGGACGCGCCCAACCCAAAGTTTCTACCTGGTTTAGTAAGCCCAATCAAAGTTTGATTTAAAAGGTTACAAAAAAAAGGTTCGGATTAAACATGAACATTTTTTTTATGTTTGCGCGCTTAAAAACTCTCTAAAAAAAATCTGCACGATATTTTTAAGATATTATGCCACTAATCAAATGGAATTAAAGGTTCTTTGGGCGTTTCTTGGATGCGGGTAGCCCAAAATTTCAACTTAGCGAAATAAGCTTAAAAAAAGATGTTAAGAAAATCTTACCAAAAGTGTGTAGGATTAATCATAAAAATACCTTATTTGCGCCCTTGGAAACTGTCTAAAGACTGGCTTGACGACATCCTGGATACATTCTTCAACTATTTCAATGTCATGAAAGGTGTTTTCTGCTTTTCCGGGACGCGCCCAACCCAAAGTTTCTACCTGGTTTAGTAAGCCCAATCAAAGTTTGATTTAAAAGGTTACAAAAAAAAGGTTCGGATTAAACATGAACATTTTTTTTATGTTTGCGCGCTTAAAAACTCTCTAAAAAAAATCTGCACGATATTTTTAAGATATTATGCCACTAATCAAATGGAATTAAAGGTTCTTTGGGCGTTTCTTGGATGCGGGTAGCCCAAAATTTCAACTTAGCGAAATAAGCTTAAAAAAAGATGTTAAGAAAATCTTACCAAAAGTGTGTAGGATTAATCATAAAAATACCTTATTTGCGCCCTTGGAAACTGTCTAAAGACTGGCTTGACGACATCCTGGATACACTCTTCAACTATTTCAATGTCATGAAAGGTGTTTTCTGCTTTTCCGGGACGCGCCCAACCCAAAGTTTCTACCTGGTTTAGTAAGCCCAATCAAAGTTTGATTTAAAAGGTTACAAAAAAAAGGTTCGGATTAAACATGAACATTTTTTTTATGTTTGCGCGCTTAAAAACTCTCTAAAAAAAATCTGCACGATATTTTTAAGATATTATGCCACTAATCAAATGGAATTAAAGGTTCTTTGGGCGTTTCTTGGATGCGGGTAGCCCAAAATTTCAACTTAGCGAAATAAGCTTAAAAAAAGATGTTAAGAAAATCTTACCAAAAGTGTGTAGGATTAATCATAAAAATACCTTATTTGCGCCCTTGGAAACTGTCTAAAGACTGGCTTGACGACATCCTGGATACATTCTTCAACTATTTCAATGTCATGAAAGGTGTTTTCTGCTTTTCCGGGACGCGCCCAACCCAAAGTTTCTACCTGGTTTAGTAAGCCCAATCAAAGTTTGATTTAAAAGGTTACAAAAAAAAGGTTCGGATTAAACATGAACATTTTTTTTATGTTTGCGCGCTTAAAAACTCTCTAAAAAAAATCTGCACGATATTTTTAAGATATTATGCCACTAATCAAATGGAATTAAAGGTTCTTTGGGCGTTTCTTGGATGCGGGTAGCCCAAAATTTCAACTTAGCGAAATAAGCTTAAAAAAAGATGTTAAGAAAATCTTACCAAAAGTGTGTAGGATTAATCATAAAAATACCTTATTTGCGCCCTTGGAAACTGTCTAAAGACTGGCTTGACGACATCCTGGATACATTCTTCAACTATTTCAATGTCATGAAAGGTGTTTTCTGCTTTTCCGGGACGCGCCCAACCCAAAGTTTCTACCTGGTTTAGTAAGCCCAATCAAAGTTTGATTTAAAAGGTTACAAAAAAAAGGTTCGGATTAAACATGAACATTTTTTTTATGTTTGCGCGCTTAAAAACTCTCTAAAAAAAATCTGCACGATATTTTTAAGATATTATGCCACTAATCAAATGGAATTAAAGGTTCTTTGGGCGTTTCTTGGATGCGGGTAGCCCAAAATTTCAACTTAGCGAAATAAGCTTAAAAAAAGATGTTAAGAAAATCTTACCAAAAGTGTGTAGGATTAATCATAAAAATACCTTATTTGCGCCCTTGGAAACTGTCTAAAGACTGGCTTGACGACATCCTGGATACATTCTTCAACTATTTCAATGTCATGAAAGGTGTTTTCTGCTTTTCCGGGACGCGCCCAACCCAAAGTTTCTACCTGGTTTAGTAAGCCCAATCAAAGTTTGATTTAAAAGGTTACAAAAAAAAGGTTCGGATTAAACATGAACATTTTTTTTATGTTTGCGCGCTTAAAAACTCTCTAAAAAAAATCTGCACGATATTTTTAAGATATTATGCCACTAATCAAATGGAATTAAAGGTTCTTTGGGCGTTTCTTGGATGCGGGTAGCCCAAAATTTCAACTTAGCGAAATAAGCTTAAAAAAAGATGTTAAGAAAATCTTACCAAAAGTGTGTAGGATTAATCATAAAAATACCTTATTTGCGCCCTTGGAAACTGTCTAAAGACTGGCTTGACGACATCCTGGATACATTCTTCAACTATTTCAATGTCATGAAAGGTGTTTTCTGCTTTTCCGGGACGCGCCCAACCCAAAGTTTCTACCTGGTTTAGTAAGCCCAATCAAAGTTTGATTTAAAAGGTTACAAAAAAAAGGTTCGGATTAAACATGAACATTTTTTTTATGTTTGCGCGCTTAAAAACTCTCTAAAAAAAATCTGCACGATATTTTTAAGATATTATGCCACTAATCAAATGGAATTAAAGGTTCTTTGGGCGTTTCTTGGATGCGGGTAGCCCAAAATTTCAACTTAGCGAAATAAGCTTAAAAAAAGATGTTAAGAAAATCTTACCAAAAGTGTGTAGGATTAATCATAAAAATACCTTATTTGCGCCCTTGGAAACTGTCTAAAGACTGGCTTGACGACATCCTGGATACATTCTTCAACTATTTCAATGTCATGAAAGGTGTTTTCTGCTTTTCCGGGACGCGCCCAACCCAAAGTTTCTACCTGGTTTAGTAAGCCCAATCAAAGTTTGATTTAAAAGGTTACAAAAAAAAGGTTCGGATTAAACATGAACATTTTTTTTATGTTTGCGCGCTTAAAAACTCTCTAAAAAAAATCTGCACGATATTTTTAAGATATTATGCCACTAATCAAATGGAATTAAAGGTTCTTTGGGCGTTTCTTGGATGCGGGTAGCCCAAAATTTCAACTTAGCGAAATAAGCTTAAAAAAAGATGTTAAGAAAATCTTACCAAAAGTGTGTAGGATTAATCATAAAAATACCTTATTTGCGCCCTTGGAAACTGTCTAAAGACTGGCTTGACGACATCCTGGATACATTCTTCAACTATTTCAATGTCATGAAAGGTGTTTTCTGCTTTTCCGGGACGCGCCCAACCCAAAGTTTCTACCTGGTTTAGTAAGCCCAATCAAAGTTTGATTTAAAAGGTTACAAAAAAAAGGTTCGGATTAAACATGAACATTTTTTTTATGTTTGCGCGCTTAAAAACTCTCTAAAAAAAATCTGCACGATATTTTTAAGATATTATGCCACTAATCAAATGGAATTAAAGGTTCTTTGGGCGTTTCTTGGATGCGGGTAGCCCAAAATTTCAACTTAGCGAAATAAGCTTAAAAAAAGATGTTAAGAAAATCTTACCAAAAGTGTGTAGGATTAATCATAAAAATACCTTATTTGCGCCCTTGGAAACTGTCTAAAGACTGGCTTGACGACATCCTGGATACATTCTTCAACTATTTCAATGTCATGAAAGGTGTTTTCTGCTTTTCCGGGACGCGCCCAACCCAAAGTTTCTACCTGGTTTAGTAAGCCCAATCAAAGTTTGATTTAAAAGGTTACAAAAAAAAGGTTCGGATTAAACATGAACATTTTTTTTATGTTTGCGCGCTTAAAAACTCTCTAAAAAAAATCTGCACGATATTTTTAAGATATTATGCCACTAATCAAATGGAATTAAAGGTTCTTTGGGCGTTTCTTGGATGCGGGTAGCCCAAAATTTCAACTTAGCGAAATAAGCTTAAAAAAAGATGTTAAGAAAATCTTACCAAAAGTGTGTAGGATTAATCATAAAAATACCTTATTTGCGCCCTTGGAAACTGTCTAAAGACTGGCTTGACGACATCCTGGATACATATTCTTCAACTATTTCAATGTCATGAAAGGTGTTTTCTGCTTTTCCGGGACGCGCCCAACCCAAAGTTTCTACCTGGTTTAGTAAGCCCAATCAAAGTTTGATTTAAAAGGTTACAAAAAAAAGGTTCGGATTAAACATGAACATTTTTTTTATGTTTGCGCGCTTAAAAACTCTCTAAAAAAAATCTGCACGATATTTTTAAGATATTATGCCACTAATCAAATGGAATTAAAGGTTCTTTGGGCGTTTCTTGGATGCGGGTAGCCCAAAATTTCAACTTAGCGAAATAAGCTTAAAAAAAGATGTTAAGAAAATCTTACCAAAAGTGTGTAGGATTAATCATAAAAATACCTTATTTGCGCCCTTGGAAACTGTCTAAAGACTGGCTTGACGACATCCTGGATACATTCTTCAACTATTTCAATGTCATGAAAGGTGTTTTCTGCTTTTCCGGGACGCGCCCAACCCAAAGTTTCTACCTGGTTTAGTAAGCCCAATCAAAGTTTGATTTAAAAGGTTACAAAAAAAAGGTTCGGATTAAACATGAACATTTTTTTTATGTTTGCGCGCTTAAAAACTCTCTAAAAAAAATCTGCACGATATTTTTAAGATATTATGCCACTAATCAAATGGAATTAAAGGTTCTTTGGGCGTTTCTTGGATGCGGGTAGCCCAAAATTTCAACTTAGCGAAATAAGCTTAAAAAAAGATGTTAAGAAAATCTTACCAAAAGTGTGTAGGATTAATCATAAAAATACCTTATTTGCGCCCTTGGAAACTGTCTAAAGACTGGCTTGACGACATCCTGGATACATTCTTCAACTATTTCAATGTCATGAAAGGTGTTTTCTGCTTTTCCGGGACGCGCCCAACCCAAAGTTTCTACCTGGTTTAGTAAGCCCAATCAAAGTTTGATTTAAAAGGTTACAAAAAAAAGGTTCGGATTAAACATGAACATTTTTTTTATGTTTGCGCGCTTAAAAACTCTCTAAAAAAAATCTGCACGATATTTTTAAGATATTATGCCACTAATCAAATGGAATTAAAGGTTCTTTGGGCGTTTCTTGGATGCGGGTAGCCCAAAATTTCAACTTAGCGAAATAAGCTTAAAAAAAGATGTTAAGAAAATCTTACCAAAAGTGTGTAGGATTAATCATAAAAATACCTTATTTGCGCCCTTGGAAACTGTCTAAAGACTGGCTTGACGACATCCTGGATACATTCTTCAACTATTTCAATGTCATGAAAGGTGTTTTCTGCTTTTCCGGGACGCGCCCAACCCAAAGTTTCTACCTGGTTTAGTAAGCCCAATCAAAGTTTGATTTAAAAGGTTACAAAAAAAAGGTTCGGATTAAACATGAACATTTTTTTTATGTTTGCGCGCTTAAAAACTCTCTAAAAAAAATCTGCACGATATTTTTAAGATATTATGCCACTAATCAAATGGAATTAAAGGTTCTTTGGGCGTTTCTTGGATGCGGGTAGCCCAAAATTTCAACTTAGCGAAATAAGCTTAAAAAAAGATGTTAAGAAAATCTTACCAAAAGTGTGTAGGATTAATCATAAAAATACCTTATTTGCGCCCTTGGAAACTGTCTAAAGACTGGCTTGACGACATCCTGGATACATTCTTCAACTATTTCAATGTCATGAAAGGTGTTTTCTGCTTTTCCGGGACGCGCCCAACCCAAAGTTTCTACCTGGTTTAGTAAGCCCAATCAAAGTTTGATTTAAAAGGTTACAAAAAAAAGGTTCGGATTAAACATGAACATTTTTTTTATGTTTGCGCGCTTAAAAACTCTCTAAAAAAAATCTGCACGATATTTTTAAGATATTATGCCACTAATCAAATGGAATTAAAGGTTCTTTGGGCGTTTCTTGGATGCGGGTAGCCCAAAATTTCAACTTAGCGAAATAAGCTTAAAAAAAGATGTTAAGAAAATCTTACCAAAAGTGTGTAGGATTAATCATAAAAATACCTTATTTGCGCCCTTGGAAACTGTCTAAAGACTGGCTTGACGACATCCTGGATACATTCTTCAACTATTTCAATGTCATGAAAGGTGTTTTCTGCTTTTCCGGGACGCGCCCAACCCAAAGTTTCTACCTGGTTTAGTAAGCCCAATCAAAGTTTGATTTAAAAGGTTACAAAAAAAAGGTTCGGATTAAACATGAACATTTTTTTTATGTTTGCGCGCTTAAAAACTCTCTAAAAAAAATCTGCACGATATTTTTAAGATATTATGCCACTAATCAAATGGAATTAAAGGTTCTTTGGGCGTTTCTTGGATGCGGGTAGCCCAAAATTTCAACTTAGCGAAATAAGCTTAAAAAAAGATGTTAAGAAAATCTTACCAAAAGTGTGTAGGATTAATCATAAAAATACCTTATTTGCGCCCTTGGAAACTGTCTAAAGACTGGCTTGACGACATCCTGGATACATTCTTCAACTATTTCAATGTCATGAAAGGTGTTTTCTGCTTTTCCGGGACGCGCCCAACCCAAAGTTTCTACCTGGTTTAGTAAGCCCAATCAAAGTTTGATTTAAAAGGTTACAAAAAAAAGGTTCGGATTAAACATGAACATTTTTTTTATGTTTGCGCGCTTAAAAACTCTCTAAAAAAAATCTGCACGATATTTTTAAGATATTATGCCACTAATCAAATGGAATTAAAGGTTCTTTGGGCGTTTCTTGGATGCGGGTAGCCCAAAATTTCAACTTAGCGAAATAAGCTTAAAAAAAGATGTTAAGAAAATCTTACCAAAAGTGTGTAGGATTAATCATAAAAATACCTTATTTGCGCCCTTGGAAACTGTCTAAAGACTGGCTTGACGACATCCTGGATACATTCTTCAACTATTTCAATGTCATGAAAGGTGTTTTCTGCTTTTCCGGGACGCGCCCAACCCAAAGTTTCTACCTGGTTTAGTAAGCCCAATCAAAGTTTGATTTAAAAGGTTACAAAAAAAAGGTTCGGATTAAACATGAACATTTTTTTTATGTTTGCGCGCTTAAAAACTCTCTAAAAAAAATCTGCACGATATTTTTAAGATATTATGCCACTAATCAAATGGAATTAAAGGTTCTTTGGGCGTTTCTTGGATGCGGGTAGCCCAAAATTTCAACTTAGCGAAATAAGCTTAAAAAAAGATGTTAAGAAAATCTTACCAAAAGTGTGTAGGATTAATCATAAAAATACCTTATTTGCGCCCTTGGAAACTGTCTAAAGACTGGCTTGACGACATCCTGGATACATTCTTCAACTATTTCAATGTCATGAAAGGTGTTTTCTGCTTTTCCGGGACGCGCCCAACCCAAAGTTTCTACCTGGTTTAGTAAGCCCAATCAAAGTTTGATTTAAAAGGTTACAAAAAAAAGGTTCGGATTAAACATGAACATTTTTTTTATGTTTGCGCGCTTAAAAACTCTCTAAAAAAAATCTGCACGATATTTTTAAGATATTATGCCACTAATCAAATGGAATTAAAGGTTCTTTGGGCGTTTCTTGGATGCGGGTAGCCCAAAATTTCAACTTAGCGAAATAAGCTTAAAAAAAGATGTTAAGAAAATCTTACCAAAAGTGTGTAGGATTAATCATAAAAATACCTTATTTGCGCCCTTGGAAACTGTCTAAAGACTGGCTTGACGACATCCTGGATACATTCTTCAACTATTTCAATGTCATGAAAGGTGTTTTCTGCTTTTCCGGGACGCGCCCAACCCAAAGTTTCTACCTGGTTTAGTAAGCCCAATCAAAGTTTGATTTAAAAGGTTACAAAAAAAAGGTTCGGATTAAACATGAACATTTTTTTTATGTTTGCGCGCTTAAAAACTCTCTAAAAAAAATCTGCACGATATTTTTAAGATATTATGCCACTAATCAAATGGAATTAAAGGTTCTTTGGGCGTTTCTTGGATGCGGGTAGCCCAAAATTTCAACTTAGCGAAATAAGCTTAAAAAAAGATGTTAAGAAAATCTTACCAAAAGTGTGTAGGATTAATCATAAAAATACCTTATTTGCGCCCTTGGAAACTGTCTAAAGACTGGCTTGACGACATCCTGGATACATTCTTCAACTATTTCAATGTCATGAAAGGTGTTTTCTGCTTTTCCGGGACGCGCCCAACCCAAAGTTTCTACCTGGTTTAGTAAGCCCAATCAAAGTTTGATTTAAAAGGTTACAAAAAAAAGGTTCGGATTAAACATGAACATTTTTTTTATGTTTGCGCGCTTAAAAACTCTCTAAAAAAAATCTGCACGATATTTTTAAGATATTATGCCACTAATCAAATGGAATTAAAGGTTCTTTGGGCGTTTCTTGGATGCGGGTAGCCCAAAATTTCAACTTAGCGAAATAAGCTTAAAAAAAGATGTTAAGAAAATCTTACCAAAAGTGTGTAGGATTAATCATAAAAATACCTTATTTGCGCCCTTGGAAACTGTCTAAAGACTGGCTTGACGACATCCTGGATACATTCTTCAACTATTTCAATGTCATGAAAGGTGTTTTCTGCTTTTCCGGGACGCGCCCAACCCAAAGTTTCTACCTGGTTTAGTAAGCCCAATCAAAGTTTGATTTAAAAGGTTACAAAAAAAAGGTTCGGATTAAACATGAACATTTTTTTTATGTTTGCGCGCTTAAAAACTCTCTAAAAAAAATCTGCACGATATTTTTAAGATATTATGCCACTAATCAAATGGAATTAAAGGTTCTTTGGGCGTTTCTTGGATGCGGGTAGCCCAAAATTTCAACTTAGCGAAATAAGCTTAAAAAAAGATGTTAAGAAAATCTTACCAAAAGTGTGTAGGATTAATCATAAAAATACCTTATTTGCGCCCTTGGAAACTGTCTAAAGACTGGCTTGACGACATCCTGGATACATTCTTCAACTATTTCAATGTCATGAAAGGTGTTTTCTGCTTTTCCGGGACGCGCCCAACCCAAAGTTTCTACCTGGTTTAGTAAGCCCAATCAAAGTTTGATTTAAAAGGTTACAAAAAAAAGGTTCGGATTAAACATGAACATTTTTTTTATGTTTGCGCGCTTAAAAACTCTCTAAAAAAAATCTGCACGATATTTTTAAGATATTATGCCACTAATCAAATGGAATTAAAGGTTCTTTGGGCGTTTCTTGGATGCGGGTAGCCCAAAATTTCAACTTAGCGAAATAAGCTTAAAAAAAGATGTTAAGAAAATCTTACCAAAAGTGTGTAGGATTAATCATAAAAATACCTTATTTGCGCCCTTGGAAACTGTCTAAAGACTGGCTTGACGACATCCTGGATACATTCTTCAACTATTTCAATGTCATGAAAGGTGTTTTCTGCTTTTCCGGGACGCGCCCAACCCAAAGTTTCTACCTGGTTTAGTAAGCCCAATCAAAGTTTGATTTAAAAGGTTACAAAAAAAAGGTTCGGATTAAACATGAACATTTTTTTTATGTTTGCGCGCTTAAAAACTCTCTAAAAAAAATCTGCACGATATTTTTAAGATATTATGCCACTAATCAAATGGAATTAAAGGTTCTTTGGGCGTTTCTTGGATGCGGGTAGCCCAAAATTTCAACTTAGCGAAATAAGCTTAAAAAAAGATGTTAAGAAAATCTTACCAAAAGTGTGTAGGATTAATCATAAAAATACCTTATTTGCGCCCTTGGAAACTGTCTAAAGACTGGCTTGACGACATCCTGGATACATTCTTCAACTATTTCAATGTCATGAAAGGTGTTTTCTGCTTTTCCGGGACGCGCCCAACCCAAAGTTTCTACCTGGTTTAGTAAGCCCAATCAAAGTTTGATTTAAAAGGTTACAAAAAAAAGGTTCGGATTAAACATGAACATTTTTTTTATGTTTGCGCGCTTAAAAACTCTCTAAAAAAAATCTGCACGATATTTTTAAGATATTATGCCACTAATCAAATGGAATTAAAGGTTCTTTGGGCGTTTCTTGGATGCGGGTAGCCCAAAATTTCAACTTAGCGAAATAAGCTTAAAAAAAGATGTTAAGAAAATCTTACCAAAAGTGTGTAGGATTAATCATAAAAATACCTTATTTGCGCCCTTGGAAACTGTCTAAAGACTGGCTTGACGACATCCTGGATACATTCTTCAACTATTTCAATGTCATGAAAGGTGTTTTCTGCTTTTCCGGGACGCGCCCAACCCAAAGTTTCTACCTGGTTTAGTAAGCCCAATCAAAGTTTGATTTAAAAGGTTACAAAAAAAAGGTTCGGATTAAACATGAACATTTTTTTTATGTTTGCGCGCTTAAAAACTCTCTAAAAAAAATCTGCACGATATTTTTAAGATATTATGCCACTAATCAAATGGAATTAAAGGTTCTTTGGGCGTTTCTTGGATGCGGGTAGCCCAAAATTTCAACTTAGCGAAATAAGCTTAAAAAAAGATGTTAAGAAAATCTTACCAAAAGTGTGTAGGATTAATCATAAAAATACCTTATTTGCGCCCTTGGAAACTGTCTAAAGACTGGCTTGACGACATCCTGGATACATTCTTCAACTATTTCAATGTCATGAAAGGTGTTTTCTGCTTTTCCGGGACGCGCCCAACCCAAAGTTTCTACCTGGTTTAGTAAGCCCAATCAAAGTTTGATTTAAAAGGTTACAAAAAAAAGGTTCGGATTAAACATGAACATTTTTTTTATGTTTGCGCGCTTAAAAACTCTCTAAAAAAAATCTGCACGATATTTTTAAGATATTATGCCACTAATCAAATGGAATTAAAGGTTCTTTGGGCGTTTCTTGGATGCGGGTAGCCCAAAATTTCAACTTAGCGAAATAAGCTTAAAAAAAGATGTTAAGAAAATCTTACCAAAAGTGTGTAGGATTAATCATAAAAATACCTTATTTGCGCCCTTGGAAACTGTCTAAAGACTGGCTTGACGACATCCTGGATACATTCTTCAACTATTTCAATGTCATGAAAGGTGTTTTCTGCTTTTCCGGGACGCGCCCAACCCAAAGTTTCTACCTGGTTTAGTAAGCCCAATCAAAGTTTGATTTAAAAGGTTACAAAAAAAAGGTTCGGATTAAACATGAACATTTTTTTTATGTTTGCGCGCTTAAAAACTCTCTAAAAAAAATCTGCACGATATTTTTAAGATATTATGCCACTAATCAAATGGAATTAAAGGTTCTTTGGGCGTTTCTTGGATGCGGGTAGCCCAAAATTTCAACTTAGCGAAATAAGCTTAAAAAAAGATGTTAAGAAAATCTTACCAAAAGTGTGTAGGATTAATCATAAAAATACCTTATTTGCGCCCTTGGAAACTGTCTAAAGACTGGCTTGACGACATCCTGGATACATTCTTCAACTATTTCAATGTCATGAAAGGTGTTTTCTGCTTTTCCGGGACGCGCCCAACCCAAAGTTTCTACCTGGTTTAGTAAGCCCAATCAAAGTTTGATTTAAAAGGTTACAAAAAAAAGGTTCGGATTAAACATGAACATTTTTTTTATGTTTGCGCGCTTAAAAACTCTCTAAAAAAAATCTGCACGATATTTTAAGATATTATGCCACTAATCAAATGGAATTAAAGGTTCTTTGGGCGTTTCTTGGATGCGGGTAGCCCAAAATTTCAACTTAGCGAAATAAGCTTAAAAAAAGATGTTAAGAAAATCTTACCAAAAGTGTGTAGGATTAATCATAAAAATACCTTATTTGCGCCCTTGGAAACTGTCTAAAGACTGGCTTGACGACATCCTGGATACATTCTTCAACTATTTCAATGTCATGAAAGGTGTTTTCTGCTTTTCCGGGACGCGCCCAACCCAAAGTTTCTACCTGGTTTAGTAAGCCCAATCAAAGTTTGATTTAAAAGGTTACAAAAAAAAGGTTCGGATTAAACATGAACATTTTTTTTATGTTTGCGCGCTTAAAAACTCTCTAAAAAAAATCTGCACGATATTTTTAAGATATTATGCCACTAATCAAATGGAATTAAAGGTTCTTTGGGCGTTTCTTGGATGCGGGTAGCCCAAAATTTCAACTTAGCGAAATAAGCTTAAAAAAAGATGTTAAGAAAATCTTACCAAAAGTGTGTAGGATTAATCATAAAAATACCTTATTTGCGCCCTTGGAAACTGTCTAAAGACTGGCTTGACGACATCCTGGATACATTCTTCAACTATTTCAATGTCATGAAAGGTGTTTTCTGCTTTTCCGGGACGCGCCCAACCCAAAGTTTCTACCTGGTTTAGTAAGCCCAATCAAAGTTTGATTTAAAAGGTTACAAAAAAAAGGTTCGGATTAAACATGAACATTTTTTTATGTTTGCGCGCTTAAAAACTCTCTAAAAAAAATCTGCACGATATTTTTAAGATATTATGCCACTAATCAAATGGAATTAAAGGTTCTTTGGGCGTTTCTTGGATGCGGGTAGCCCAAAATTTCAACTTAGCGGAAATAAGCTTAAAAAAAGATGTTAAGAAAATCTTACCAAAAGTGTGTAGGATTAATCATAAAAATACCTTATTTGCGCCCTTGGAAACTGTCTAAAGACTGGCTTGACGACATCCTGGATACATTCTTCAACTATTTCAATGTCATGAAAGGTGTTTTCTGCTTTTCCGGGACGCGCCCAACCCAAAGTTTCTACCTGGTTTAGTAAGCCCAATCAAAGTTTGATTTAAAAGGTTACAAAAAAAAGGTTCGGATTAAACATGAACATTTTTTTTATGTTTGCGCGCTTAAAAACTCTCTAAAAAAAATCTGCACGATATTTTTAAGATATTATGCCACTAATCAAATGGAATTAAAGGTTCTTTGGGCGTTTCTTGGATGCGGGTAGCCCAAAATTTCAACTTAGCGAAATAAGCTTAAAAAAAGATGTTAAGAAAATCTTACCAAAAGTGTGTAGGATTAATCATAAAAATACCTTATTTGCGCCCTTGGAAACTGTCTAAAGACTGGCTTGACGACATCCTGGATACATTCTTCAACTATTTCAATGTCATGAAAGGTGTTTTCTGCTTTTCCGGGACGCGCCCAACCCAAAGTTTCTACCTGGTTTAGTAAGCCCAATCAAAGTTTGATTTAAAAGGTTACAAAAAAAAGGTTCGGATTAAACATGAACATTTTTTTTATGTTTGCGCGCTTAAAAACTCTCTAAAAAAAATCTGCACGATATTTTTAAGATATTATGCCACTAATCAAATGGAATTAAAGGTTCTTTGGGCGTTTCTTGGATGCGGGTAGCCCAAAATTTCAACTTAGCGAAATAAGCTTAAAAAAAGATGTTAAGAAAATCTTACCAAAAGTGCTGTAGGATTAATCATAAAAATACCTTATTTGCGCCCTTGGAAACTGTCTAAAGACTGGCTTGACGACATCCTGGATACATTCTTCAACTATTTCAATGTCATGAAAGGTGTTTTCTGCTTTTCCGGGACGCGCCCAACCCAAAGTTTCTACCTGGTTTAGTAAGCCCAATCAAAGTTTGATTTAAAAGGTTACAAAAAAAAGGTTCGGATTAAACATGAACATTTTTTTTATGTTTGCGCGCTTAAAAACTCTCTAAAAAAAATCTGCACGATATTTTTAAGATATTATGCCACTAATCAAATGGAATTAAAGGTTCTTTGGGCGTTTCTTGGATGCGGGTAGCCCAAAATTTCAACTTAGCGAAATAAGCTTAAAAAAAGATGTTAAGAAAATCTTACCAAAAGTGTGTAGGATTAATCATAAAAATACCTTATTTGCGCCCTTGGAAACTGTCTAGAGACTGGCTTGACGACATCCTGGATACATTCTTCAACTATTTCAATGTCATGAAAGGTGTTTTCTGCTTTTCCGGGACGCGCCCAACCCAAAGTTTCTACCTGGTTTAGTAAGCCCAATCAAAGTTTGATTTAAAAGGTTACAAAAAAAAGGTTCGGATTAAACATGAACATTTTTTTTATGTTTGCGCGCTTAAAAACTCTCTAAAAAAAATCTGCACGATATTTTTAAGATATTATGCCACTAATCAAATGGAATTAAAGGTTCTTTGGGCGTTTCTTGGATGCGGGTAGCCCAAAATTTCAACTTAGCGAAATAAGCTTAAAAAAAGATGTTAAGAAAATCTTACCAAAAGTGTGTAGGATTAATCATAAAAATACCTTATTTGCGCCCTTGGAAACTGTCTAAAGACTGGCTTGACGACATCCTGGATACATTCTTCAACTATTTCAATGTCATGAAAGGTGTTTTCTGCTTTTCCGGGACGCGCCCAACCCAAAGTTTCTACCTGGTTTAGTAAGCCCAATCAAAGTTTGATTTAAAAGGTTACAAAAAAAAGGTTCGGATTAAACATGAACATTTTTTTTATGTTTGCGCGCTTAAAAACTCTCTAAAAAAAATCTGCACGATATTTTTAAGATATTATGCCACTAATCAAATGGAATTAAAGGTTCTTTGGGCGTTTCTTGGATGCGGGTAGCCCAAAATTTCAACTTAGCGAAATAAGCTTAAAAAAAGATGTTAAGAAAATCTTACCAAAAGTGTGTAGGATTAATCATAAAAATACCTTATTTGCGCCCTTGGAAACTGTCTAAAGACTGGCTTGACGACATCCTGGATACATTCTTCAACTATTTCAATGTCATGAAAGGTGTTTTCTGCTTTTCCGGGACGCGCCCAACCCAAAGTTTCTACCTGGTTTAGTAAGCCCAATCAAAGTTTGATTTAAAAGGTTACAAAAAAAAGGTTCGGATTAAACATGAACATTTTTTTTATGTTTGCGCGCTTAAAAACTCTCTAAAAAAAATCTGCACGATATTTTTAAGATATTATGCCACTAATCAAATGGAATTAAAGGTTCTTTGGGCGTTTCTTGGATGCGGGTAGCCCAAAATTTCAACTTAGCGAAATAAGCTTAAAAAAAGATGTTAAGAAAATCTTACCAAAAGTGTGTAGGATTAATCATAAAAATACCTTATTTGCGCCCTTGGAAACTGTCTAAAGACTGGCTTGACGACATCCTGGATACATTCTTCAACTATTTCAATGTCATGAAAGGTGTTTTCTGCTTTTCCGGGACGCGCCCAACCCAAAGTTTCTACCTGGTTTAGTAAGCCCAATCAAAGTTTGATTTAAAAGGTTACAAAAAAAAGGTTGGGATTAAACATGAACATTTTTTTTATGTTTGCGCGCTTAAAAACTCTCTAAAAAAAATCTGCACGATATTTTTAAGATATTATGCCACTAATCAAATGTAATTAAAGGTTCTTTGGGCGTTTCTTGGATGCGGGTAGCCCAAAATTTCAACTTAGCGAAATAAGCTTAAAAAAAGATGTTAAGAAAATCTTACCAAAAGTGTGTAGGATTAATCATAAAAATACCTTATTTGCGCCCTTGGAAACTGTCTAAAGACTGGCTTGACGACATCCTGGATACATTCTTCAACTATTTCAATGTCATGAAAGGTGTTTTCTGCTTTTGCGGGACGCGCCCAACCCAAAGTTTCTACCTGGTTTAGTAAGCCCAATCAAAGTTTGATTTAAAAGGTTACAAAAAAAAGGTTGGGATTAAACATGAACATTTTTTTTATGTTTGCGCGCTTAAAAACTCTCTAAAAAAAATCTGCACGATATTTTTAAGATATTATGCCACTAATCAAATGTAATTAAAGGTTCTTTGGGCGTTTCTTGGATGCGGGTAGCCCAAAATTTCAACTTAGCGAAATAAGCTTAAAAAAAGATGTTAAGAAAATCTTACCAAAAGTGTGTAGGATTAATCATAAAAATACCTTATTTGCGCCCTTGGAAACTGTCTAAAGACTGGCTTGACGACATCCTGGATACATTCTTCAACTATTTCAATGTCATGAAAGGTGTTTTCTGCTTTTGCGGGACGCGCCCAACCCAAAGTTTCTACCTGGTTTAGTAAGCCCAATCAAAGTTTGATTTAAAAGGTTACAAAAAAAAGGTTCGGATTAAACATGAACATTTTTTTTATGTTTGCGCGCTTAAAAACTCTCTAAAAAAAATCTGCACGATATTTTTAAGATATTATGCCACTAATCAAATGTAATTAAAGGTTCTTTGGGCGTTTCTTGGATGCGGGTAGCCCAAAATTTCAACTTAGCGAAATAAGCTTAAAAAAAGATGTTAAGAAAATCTTACCAAAAGTGTGTAGGATTAATCATAAAAATACCTTATTTGCGCCCTTGGAAACTGTCTAGAGACTGGCTTGACGACATCCTGGATACATTCTTCAACTATTTCAATGTCATGAAAGGTGTTTTCTGCTTTTGCGGGACGCGCCCAACCCAAAGTTTCTACCTGGTTTAGTAAGCCCAATCAAAGTTTGATTTAAAAGGTTACAAAAAAAAGGTTCGGATTAAACATGAACATTTTTTTTATGTTTGCGCGCTTAAAAACTCTCTAAAAAAAATCTGCACGATATTTTTAAGATATTATGCCACTAATCAAATGTAATTAAAGGTTCTTTGGGCGTTTCTTGGATGCGGGTAGCCCAAAATTTCAACTTAGCGAAATAAGCTTAAAAAAAGATGTTAAGAAAATCTTACCAAAAATGTGTAGGATTAATCATAAAAATACCTTATTTGCGCCCTTGGAAACTGTCTAAAGACTGGCTTGACGACATCCTGGATACATTCTTCAACTATTTCAATGTCATGAAAGGTGTTTTCTGCTTTTCCGGGACGCGCCCAACCCAAAGTTTCTACCTGGTTTAGTAAGCCCAATCAAAGTTTGATTTAAAAGGTTACAAAAAAAAGGTTCGGATTAAACATGAACATTTTTTTTATGTTTGCGCGCTTAAAAACTCTCTAAAAAAAATCTGCACGATATTTTTAAGATATTATGCCACTAATCAAATGTAATTAAAGGTTCTTTGGGCGTTTCTTGGATGCGGGTAGCCCAAAATTTCAACTTAGCGAAATAAGCTTAAAAAAAGATGTTAAGAAAATCTTGCCAAAAGTGTGTAGGATTAATCATAAAAATACCTTATTTGCGCCCTTGGAAACTGTCTAGAGACTGGCTTGACGACATCCTGGATACATTCTTCAACTATTTCAATGTCATGAAAGGTGTTTTCTGCTTTTCCGGGACGCGCCCAACCCAAAGTTTCTACCTGGTTTAGTAAGCCCAATCAAAGTTTGATTTAAAAGGTTACAAAAAAAAGGTTCGGATTAAACATGAACATTTTTTTTATGTTTGCGCGCTTAAAAACTCTCTAAAAAAAATCTGCACGATATTTTTAAGATATTATGCCACTAATCAAATGTAATTAAAGGTTCTTTGGGCGTTTCTTGGATGCGGGTAGCCCAAAATTTCAACTTAGCGAAATAAGCTTAAAAAAAGATGTTAAGAAAATCTTACCAAAAGTGTGTAGGATTAATCATAAAAATACCTTATTTGCGCCCTTGGAAACTGTCTAAAGACTGGCTTGACGACATCTTGGATACATTCTTCAACTATTTCAATGTCATGAAAGGTGTTTTCTGCTTTTCCGGGACGCGCCCAACCCAAAGTTTCTACCTGGTTTAGTAAGCCCAATCAAAGTTTGATTTAAAAGGTTACAAAAAAAAGGTTCGGATTAAACATGAACATTTTTTTTATGTTTGCGCGCTTAAAAACTCTCTAAAAAAAATCTGCACGATATTTTTAAGATATTATGCCACTAATCAAATGTAATTAAAGGTTCTTTGGGCGTTTCTTGGATGCGGGTAGCCCAAAATTTCAACTTAGCGAAATAAGCTTAAAAAAAGATGTTAAGAAAATCTTACCAAAAGTGTGTAGGATTAATCATAAAAATACCTTATTTGCGCCCTTGGAAACTGTCTAAAGACTGGCTTGACGACATCCTGGATACATTCTTCAACTATTTCAATGTCATGAAAGGTGTTTTCTGCTTTTCCGGGACGCGCCCAACCCAAAGTTTCTACCTGGTTTAGTAAGCCCAATCAAAGTTTGATTTAAAAGGTTACAAAAAAAAGGTTCGGATTAAACATGAACATTTTTTTTATGTTTGCGCGCTTAAAAACTCTCTAAAAAAAATCTGGACGATATTTTTAAGATATTATGCCACTAATCAAATGTAATTAAAGGTTCTTTGGGCGTTTCTTGGATGCGGGTAGCCCAAAATTTCAACTTAGCGAAATAAGCTTAAAAAAAGATGTTAAGAAAATCTTACCAAAAGTGTGTAGGATTAATCATAAAAATACCTTATTTGCGCCCTTGGAAACTGTCTAAAGACTGGCTTGACGACATCCTGGATACATTCTTCAACTATTTCAATGTCATGAAAGGTGTTTTCTGCTTTTCCGGGACGCGCCCAACCCAAAGTTTCTACCTGGTTTAGTAAGCCCAATCAAAGTTTGATTTAAAAGGTTACAAAAAAAAGGTTCGGATTAAACATGAACATTTTTTTTATGTTTGCGCGCTTAAAAACTCTCTAAAAAAAATCTGGACGATATTTTTAAGATATTATGCCACTAATCAAATGTAATTAAAGGTTCTTTGGGCGTTTCTTGGATGCGGGTAGCCCAAAACTTCAACTTAGCGAAATAAGCTTAAAAAAAGATGTTAAGAAAATCTTACCAAAAGTGTGTAGGATTAATCATAAAAATACCTTATTTGCGCCCTTGGAAACTGTCTAAAGACTGGCTTGACGACATCCTGGATACATTCTTCAACTATTTCAATGTCATGAAAGGTGTTTTCTGCTTTTGCGGGACGCGCCCAACCCAAAGTTTCTACCTGGTTTAGTAAGCCCAATCAAAGTTTGATTTAAAAGGTTACAAAAAAAAGGTTCGGATTAAACATGAACATTTTTTTTATGTTTGCGCGCTTAAAAACTCTCTAAAAAAAATCTGCACGATATTTTTAAGATATTATGCCACTAATCAAATGGAATTAAAGGTTCTTTGGGCGTTTCTTGGATGCGGGTAGCCCAAAATTTCAACTTAGCGAAATAAGCTTAAAAAAAGATGTTAAGAAAATCTTACCAAAAGTGTGTAGGATTAATCATAAAAATACCTTATTTGCGCCCTTGGAAACTGTCTAAAGACTGGCTTGACGACATCCTGGATACATTCTTCAACTATTTCAATGTCATGAAAGGTGTTTTCTGCTTTTGCGGGACGCGCCCAACCCAAAGTTTCTACCTGGTTTAGTAAGCCCAATCAAAGTTTGATTTAAAAGGTTACAAAAAAAAGGTTCGGATTAAACATGAACATTTTTTTTATGTTTGCGCGCTTAAAAACTCTCTAAAAAAAATCTGCACGATATTTTTAAGATATTATGCCACTAATCAAATGTAATTAAAGGTTCTTTGGGCGTTTCTTGGATGCGGGTAGCCCAAAATTTCAACTTAGCGAAATAAGCTTAAAAAAAGATGTTAAGAAAATCTTACCAAAAGTGTGTAGGATTAATCATAAAAATACCTTATTTGCGCCCTTGGAAACTGTCTAAAGACTGGCTTGACGACATCCTGGATACATTCTTCAACTATTTCAATGTCATGAAAGGTGTTTTCTGCTTTTGCGGGACGCGCCCAACCCAAAGTTTCTACCTGGTTTAGTAAGCCCAATCAAAGTTTGATTTAAAAGGTTACAAAAAAAAGGTTCGGATTAAACATGAACATTTTTTTTATGTTTGCGCGCTTAAAAACTCTCTAAAAAAAATCTGCACGATATTTTTAAGATATTATGCCACTAATCAAATGTAATTAAAGGTTCTTTGGGCGTTTCTTGGATGCGGGTAGCCCAAAATTTCAACTTAGCGAAATAAGCTTAAAAAAAGATGTTAAGAAAATCTTACCAAAAGTGTGTAGGATTAATCATAAAAATACCTTATTTGCGCCCTTGGAAACTGTCTAAAGACTGGCTTGACGACATCCTGGATACATTCTTCAACTATTTCAATGTCATGAAAGGTGTTTTCTGCTTTTCCGGGACGCGCCCAACCCAAAGTTTCTACCTGGTTTAGTAAGCCCAATCAAAGTTTGATTTAAAAGGTTACAAAAAAAAGGTTCGGATTAAACATGAACATTTTTTTTATGTTTGCGCGCTTAAAAACTCTCTAAAAAAAATCTGCACGATATTTTTAAGATATTATGCCACTAATCAAATGTAATTAAAGGTTCTTTGGGCGTTTCTTGGATGCGGGTAGCCCAAAATTTCAACTTAGCGAAATAAGCTTAAAAAAAAATGTTAAGAAAATCTTGCCAAAAGTGTGTAGGATTAATCATAAAAATACCTTATTTGCGCCCTTGGAAACTGTCTAGAGACTGGCTTGACGACATCCTGGATACATTCTTCAACTATTTCAATGTCATGAAAGGTGTTTTCTGCTTTTCCGGGACGCGCCCAACCCAAAGTTTCTACCTGGTTTAGTAAGCCCAATCAAAGTTTGATTTAAAAGGTTACAAAAAAAAGGTTCGGATTAAACATGAACATTTTTTTTATGTTTGCGCGCTTAAAAACTCTCTAAAAAAAATCTGCACGATATTTTTAAGATATTATGCCACTAATCAAATGTAATTAAAGGTTCTTTGGGCGTTTCTTGGATGCGGGTAGCCCAAAATTTCAACTTAGCGAAATAAGCTTAAAAAAAGATGTTAAGAAAATCTTACCAAAAGTGTGTAGGATTAATCATAAAAATACCTTATTTGCGCCCTTGGAAACTGTCTAAAGACTGGCTTGACGACATCTTGGATACATTCTTCAACTATTTCAATGTCATGAAAGGTGTTTTCTGCTTTTCCGGGACGCGCCCAACCCAAAGTTTCTACCTGGTTTAGTAAGCCCAATCAAAGTTTGATTTAAAAGGTTACAAAAAAAAGGTTCGGATTAAACATGAACATTTTTTTTATGTTTGCGCGCTTAAAAACTCTCTAAAAAAAATCTGCACGATATTTTTAAGATATTATGCCACTAATCAAATGTAATTAAAGGTTCTTTGGGCGTTTCTTGGATGCGGGTAGCCCAAAATTTCAACTTAGCGAAATAAGCTTAAAAAAAGATGTTAAGAAAATCTTACCAAAAGTGTGTAGGATTAATCATAAAAATACCTTATTTGCGCCCTTGGAAACTGTCTAAAGACTGGCTTGACGACATCCTGGATACATTCTTCAACTATTTCAATGTCATGAAAGGTGTTTTCTGCTTTTCCGGGACGCGCCCAACCCAAAGTTTCTACCTGGTTTAGTAAGCCCAATCAAAGTTTGATTTAAAAGGTTACAAAAAAAAGGTTCGGATTAAACATGAACATTTTTTTTATGTTTGCGCGCTTAAAAACTCTCTAAAAAAAATCTGGACGATATTTTTAAGATATTATGCCACTAATCAAATGTAATTAAAGGTTCTTTGGGCGTTTCTTGGATGCGGGTAGCCCAAAATTTCAACTTAGCGAAATAAGCTTAAAAAAAGATGTTAAGAAAATCTTACCAAAAGTGTGTAGGATTAATCATAAAAATACCTTATTTGCGCCCTTGGAAACTGTCTAAAGACTGGCTTGACGACATCCTGGATACATTCTTCAACTATTTCAATGTCATGAAAGGTGTTTTCTGCTTTTCCGGGACGCGCCCAACCCAAAGTTTCTACCTGGTTTAGTAAGCCCAATCAAAGTTTGATTTAAAAGGTTACAAAAAAAAGGTTCGGATTAAACATGAACATTTTTTTTATGTTTGCGCGCTTAAAAACTCTCTAAAAAAAATCTGGACGATATTTTTAAGATATTATGCCACTAATCAAATGTAATTAAAGGTTCTTTGGGCGTTTCTTGGATGCGGGTAGCCCAAAATTTCAACTTAGCGAAATAAGCTTAAAAAAAGATGTTAAGAAAATCTTACCAAAAGTGTGTAGGATTAATCATAAAAATACCTTATTTGCGCCCTTGGAAACTGTCTAAAGACTGGCTTGACGACATCCTGGATACATTCTTCAACTATTTCAATGTCATGAAAGGTGTTTTCTGCTTTTCCGGGACGCGCCCAACCCAAAGTTTCTACCTGGTTTAGTAAGCCCAATCAAAGTTTGATTTAAAAGGTTACAAAAAAAAGGTTCGGATTAAACATGAACATTTTTTTTATGTTTGCGCGCTTAAAAACTCTCTAAAAAAAATCTGCACGATATTTTTAAGATATTATGCCACTAATCAAATGTAATTAAAGGTTCTTTGGGCGTTTCTTGGATGCGGGTAGCCCAAAATTTCAACTTAGCGAAATAAGCTTAAAAAAAGATGTTAAGAAAATCTTACCAAAAGTGTGTAGGATTAATCATAAAAATACCTTATTTGCGCCCTTGGAAACTGTCTAAAGACTGGCTTGACGACATCCTGGATACATTCTTCAACTATTTCAATGTCATGAAAGGTGTTTTCTGCTTTTCCGGGACGCGCCCAACCCAAAGTTTCTACCTGGTTTAGTAAGCCCAATCAAAGTTTGATTTAAAAGGTTACAAAAAAAAGGTTCGGATTAAACATGAACATTTTTTTTATGTTTGCGCGCTTAAAAACTCTCTAAAAAAAATCTGCACCATATTTTTAAGATATTATGCCACTAATCAAATGTAATTAAAGGTTCTTTGGGCGTTTCTTGGATGCGGGTAGCCCAAAATTTCAACTTAGCGAAATAAGCTTAAAAAAAGATGTTAAGAAAATCTTACCAAAAGTGTGTAGGATTAATCATAAAAATACCTTATTTGCGCCCTTGGAAACTGTCTAAAGACTGGCTTGACGACATCCTGGATACATTCTTCAACTATTTCAATGTCATGAAAGGTGTTTTCTGCTTTTCCGGGACGCGCCCAACCCAAAGTTTCTACCTGGTTTAGTAAGCCCAATCAAAGTTTGATTTAAAAGGTTACAAAAAAAAGGTTCGGATTAAACATGAACATTTTTTTTATGTTTGCGCGCTTAAAAACTCTCTAAAAAAAATCTGCACCATATTTTTAAGATATTATGCCACTAATCAAATGTAATTAAAGGTTCTTTGGGCGTTTCTTGGATGCGGGTAGCCCAAAATTTCAACTTAGCGAAATAAGCTTAAAAAAAGATGTTAAGAAAATCTTACCAAAAGTGTGTAGGATTAATCATAAAAATACCTTATTTGCGCCCTTGGAAACTGTCTAAAGACTGGCTTGACGACATCTTGGATACATTCTTCAACTATTTCAATGTCATGAAAGGTGTTTTCTGCTTTTCCGGGACGCGCCCAACCCAAAGTTTCTACCTGGTTTAGTAAGCCCAATCAAAGTTTGATTTAAAAGGTTACAAAAAAAAGGTTCGGATTAAACATGAACATTTTTTTATGTTTGCGCGCTTAAAAACTCTCTAAAAAAAATCTGCACGATATTTTTAAGATATTATGCCACTAATCAAATGTAATTAAAGGTTCTTTGGGCGTTTCTTGGATGCGGGTAGCCCAAAATTTCAACTTAGCGAAATAAGCTTAAAAAAAGATGTTAAGAAAATCTTACCAAAAGTGTGTAGGATTAATCATAAAAATACCTTATTTGCGCCCTTGGAAACTGTCTAAAGACTGGCTTGACGACATCCTGGATACATTCTTCAACTATTTCAATGTCATGAAAGGTGTTTTCTGCTTTTCCGGGACGCGCCCAACCCAAAGTTTCTACCTGGTTTAGTAAGCCCAATCAAAGTTTGATTTAAAAGGTTACAAAAAAAAGGTTCGGATTAAACATGAACATTTTTTTTATGTTTGCGCGCTTAAAAACTCTCTAAAAAAAATCTGCACGATATTTTTAAGATATTATGCCACTAATCAAATGGAATTAAAGGTTCTTTGGGCGTTTCTTGGATGCGGGTAGCCCAAAATTTCAACTTAGCGAAATAAGCTTAAAAAAAGATGTTAAGAAAATCTTACCAAAAGTGTGTAGGATTAATCATAAAAATACCTTATTTGCGCCCTTGGAAACTGTCTAAAGACTGGCTTGACGACATCCTGGATACATTCTTCAACTATTTCAATGTCATGAAAGGTGTTTTCTGCTTTTCCGGGACGCGCCCAACCCAAAGTTTCTACCTGGTTTAGTAAGCCCAATCAAAGTTTGATTTAAAAGGTTACAAAAAAAAGGTTCGGATTAAACATGAACATTTTTTTTATGTTTGCGCGCTTAAAAACTCTCTAAAAAAAATCTGCACGATATTTTTAAGATATTATGCCACTAATCAAATGTAATTAAAGGTTCTTTGGGCGTTTCTTGGATGCGGGTAGCCCAAAATTTCAACTTAGCGAAATAAGCTTAAAAAAAGATGTTAAGAAAATCTTACCAAAAGTGTGTAGGATTAATCATAAAAATACCTTATTTGCGCCCTTGGAAACTGTCTAAAGACTGGCTTGACGACATCCTGGATACATTCTTCAACTATTTCAATGTCATGAAAGGTGTTTTCTGCTTTTCCGGGACGCGCCCAACCCAAAGTTTCTACCTGGTTTAGTAAGCCCAATCAAAGTTTGATTTAAAAGGTTACAAAAAAAAGGTTCGGATTAAACATGAACATTTTTTTTATGTTTGCGCGCTTAAAAACTCTCTAAAAAAAATCTGCACGATATTTTTAAGATATTATGCCACTAATCAAATGTAATTAAAGGTTCTTTGGGCGTTTCTTGGATGCGGGTAGCCCAAAATTTCAACTTAGCGAAATAAGCTTAAAAAAAGATGTTAAGAAAATCTTACCAAAAGTGTGTAGGATTAATCATAAAAATACCTTATTTGCGCCCTTGGAAACTGTCTAAAGACTGGCTTGACGACATCCTGGATACATTCTTCAACTATTTCAATGTCATGAAAGGTGTTTTCTGCTTTTCCGGGACGCGCCCAACCCAAAGTTTCTACCTGGTTTAGTAAGCCCAATCAAAGTTTGATTTAAAAGGTTACAAAAAAAAGGTTCGGATTAAACATGAACATTTTTTTTATGTTTGCGCGCTTAAAAACTCTCTAAAAAAAATCTGCACGATATTTTTAAGATATTATGCCACTAATCCAATGTAATTAAAGGTTCTTTGGGCGTTTCTTGGATGCGGGTAGCCCAAAATTTCAACTTAGCGAAATAAGCTTAAAAAAAGATGTTAAGAAAATCTTACCAAAAGTGTGTAGGATTAATCATAAAAATACCTTATTTGCGCCCTTGGAAACTGTCTAAAGACTGGCTTGACGACATCCTGGATACATTCTTCAACTATTTCAATGTCATGAAAGGTGTTTTCTGCTTTTCCGGGACGCGCCCAACCCAAAGTTTCTACCTGGTTTAGTAAGCCCAATCAAAGTTTGATTTAAAAGGTTACAAAAAAAAGGTTCGGATTAAACATGAACATTTTTTTATGTTTGCGCGCTTAAAAACTCTCTAAAAAAAATCTGCACGATATTTTTAAGATATTATGCCACTAATCAAATGTAATTAAAGGTTCTTTGGGCGTTTCTTGGATGCGGGTAGCCCAAAATTTCAACTTAGCGAAATAAGCTTAAAAAAGATGTTAAGAAAATCTTACCAAAAGTGTGTAGGATTAATCATAAAAATACCTTATTTGCGCCCTTGGAAACTGTCTAAAGACTGGCTTGACGACATCCTGGATACATTCTTCAACTATTTCAATGTCATGAAAGGTGTTTTCTGCTTTTCCGGGACGCGCCCAACCCAAAGTTTCTACCTGGTTTAGTAAGCCCAATCAAAGTTTGATTTAAAAGGTTACAAAAAAAAGGTTCGGATTAAACATGAACATTTTTTTTATGTTTGCGCGCTTAAAAACTCTCTAAAAAAAATCTGCACGATATTATTAAGATATTATGCCACTAATCAAATGTAATTAAAGGTTCTTTGGCCGTTTCTTGGATGCGGGTAGCCCAAAATTTCAACTTAGCGAAATAAGCTTAAAAAAAGATGTTAAGAAAATCTTACCAAAAGTGTGTAGGATTAATCATAAAAATACCTTATTTGCGCCCTTGGAAACTGTCTAAAGACTGGCTTGACGACATCCTGGATACATTCTTCAACTATTTCAATGTCATGAAAGGTGTTTTCTGCTTTTCCGGGACGCGCCCAACCCAAAGTTTCTACCTGGTTTAGTAAGCCCAATCAAAGTTTGATTTAAAAGGTTACAAAAAAAAGGTTCGGATTAAACATGAACATTTTTTTTATGTTTGCGCGCTTAAAAACTCTCTAAAAAAAATCTGCACGATATTTTTAAGATATTATGCCACTAATCAAATGTAATTAAAGGTTCTTTGGGCGTTTCTTGGATGCGGGTAGCCCAAAATTTCAACTTAGCGAAATAAGCTTAAAAAAAGATGTTAAGAAAATCTTACCAAAAGTGTGTAGGATTAATCATAAAAATACCTTATTTGCGCCCTTGGAAACTGTCTAAAGACTGGCTTGACGACATCCTGGATACATTCTTCAACTATTTCAATGTCATGAAAGGTGTTTTCTGCTTTTCCGGGACGCGCCCAACCCAAAGTTTCTACCTGGTTTAGTAAGCCCAATCAAAGTTTGATTTAAAAGGTTACAAAAAAAAGGTTCGGATTAAACATGAACATTTTTTTATGTTTGCGCGCTTAAAAACTCTCTAAAAAAAATCTGCACGATATTTTTAAGATATTATGCCACTAATCAAATGTAATTAAAGGTTCTTTGGGCGTTTCTTGGATGCGGGTAGCCCAAAATTTCAACTTAGCGAAATAAGCTTAAAAAAAGATGTTAAGAAAATCTTACCAAAAGTGTGTAGGATTAATCATAAAAATACCTTATTTGCGCCCTTGGAAACTGTCTAAAGACTGGCTTGACGACATCCTGGATACATTCTTCAACTATTTCAATGTCATGAAAGGTGTTTTCTGCTTTTCCGGGACGCGCCCAACCCAAAGTTTCTACCTGGTTTAGTAAGCCCAATCAAAGTTTGATTTAAAAGGTTACAAAAAAAAGGTTCGGATTAAACATGAACATTTTTTTATGTTTGCGCGCTTAAAAACTCTCTAAAAAAAATCTGCACGATATTTTTAAGATATTATGCCACTAACCAAATGTAATTAAAGGTTCTTTGGGCGTTTCTTGGATGCGGGTAGCCCAAAATTTCAACTTAGCGAAATAAGCTTAAAAAAAGATGTTAAGAAAATCTTACCAAAAGTGTGTAGGATTAATCATAAAAATACCTTATTTGCGCCCTTGGAAACTGTCTAAAGACTGGCTTGACGACATCCTGGATACATTCTTCAACTATTTCAATGTCATGAAAGGTATTTTCTGCTTTTCCGGGACGCGCCCAACCCAAAGTTTCTACCTGGTTTAGTAAGCCCAATCAAAGTTTGATTTAAAAGGTTACAAAAAAAAGGTTCGGATTAAACATGAACATTTTTTTATGTTTGCGCGCTTAAAAACTCTCTAAAAAAAATCTGGACGATATTTTTAAGATATTATGCCACTAACCAAATGTAATTAAAGGTTCTTTGGGCGTTTCTTGGATGCGGGTAGCCCAAAATTTCAACTTAGCGAAATAAGCTTAAAAAAAGATGTTAAGAAAATCTTACCAAAAGTGTGTAGGATTAATCATAAAAATACCTTATTTGCGCCCTTGGAAACTGTCTAAAGACTGGCTTGACGACATCCTGGATACATTCTTCAACTATTTCAATGTCATGAAAGGTGTTTTCTGCTTTTCCGGGACGCGCCCAACCCAAAGTTTCTACCTGGTTTAGTAAGCCCAATCAAAGTTTGATTTAAAAGGTTACAAAAAAAAGGTTCGGATTAAACATGAACATTTTTTTATGTTTGCGCGCTTAAAAACTCTCTAAAAAAAATCTGCACGATATTTTTAAGATATTATGCCACTAATCAAATGTAATTAAAGGTTCTTTGGGCGTTTCTTGGATACGGGTAGCCCAAAATTTCAACTTAGCGAAATAAGCTTAAAAAAAGATGTTAAGAAAATCTTACCAAAAGTGTGTAGGATTAATCATAAAAATACCTTATTTGCGCCCTTGGAAACTGTCTAAAGACTGGCTTGACGACATCCTGGATACATTCTTCAACTATTTCAATGTCATGAAAGGTGTTTTCTGCTTTTCCGGGACGCGCCCAACCCAAAGTTTCTACCTGGTTTAGTAAGCCCAATCAAAGTTTGATTTAAAAGGTTACAAAAAAAAGGTTCGGATTAAACATGAACATTTTTTTATGTTTGCGCGCTTAAAAACTCTCTAAAAAAAATCTGCACGATATTTTTAAGATATTATGCCACTAACCAAATGTAATTAAAGGTTCTTTGGGCGTTTCTTGGATGCGGGTAGCCCAAAATTTCAACTTAGCGAAATAAGCTTAAAAAAAGATGTTAAGAAAATCTTACCAAAAGTGTGTAGGATTAATCATAAAAATACCTTATTTGCGCCCTTGGAAACTGTCTAAAGACTGGCTTGACGACATCCTGGATACATTCTTCAACTATTTCAATGTCATGAAAGGTGTTTTCTGCTTTTCCGGGACGCGCCCAACCCAAAGTTTCTACCTGGTTTAGTAAGCCCAATCAAAGTTTGATTTAAAAGGTTACAAAAAAAAGGTTCGGATTAAACATGAACATTTTTTTATGTTTGCGCGCTTAAAAACTCTCTAAAAAAAATCTGCACGATATTTTTAAGATATTATGCCACTAATCAAATGTAATTAAAGGTTCTTTGGGCGTTTCTTGGATGCGGGTAGCCCAAAATTTCAACTTAGCGAAATAAGCTTAAAAAAAGATGTTAAGAAAATCTTACCAAAAGTGTGTAGGATTAATCATAAAAATACCTTATTTGCGCCCTTGGAAACTGTCTAAAGACTGGCTTGACGACATCCTGGATACATTCTTCAACTATTTCAATGTCATGAAAGGTGTTTTCTGCTTTTCCGGGACGCGCCCAACCCAAAGTTTCTACCTGGTTTAGTAAGCCCAATCAAAGTTTGATTTAAAAGGTTACAAAAAAAAGGTTCGGATTAAACATGAACATTTTTTTATGTTTGCGCGCTTAAAAACTCTCTAAAAAAAATCTGCACGATATTTTTAAGATATTATGCCACTAATCAAATGTAATTAAAGGTTCTTTGGGCGTTTCTTGGATGCGGGTAGCCCAAAATTTCAACTTAGCGAAATAAGCTTAAAAAAAGATGTTAAGAAAATCTTACCAAAAGTGTGTAGGATTAATCATAAAAATACCTTATTTGCGCCCTTGGAAACTGTCTAAAGACTGGCTTGACGACATCCTGGATACATTCTTCAACTATTTCAATGTCATGAAAGGTGTTTTCTGCTTTTCCGGGACGCGCCCAACCCAAAGTTTCTACCTGGTTTAGTAAGCCCAATCAAAGTTTGATTTAAAAGGTTACAAAAAAAAGGTTCGGATTAAACATGAACATTTTTTTATGTTTGCGCGCTTAAAAACTCTCTTAAAAAAATCTGCACGATATTTTTAAGATATTATGCCACTAATCAAATGTAATTAAAGGTTCTTTGGGCGTTTCTTGGATGCGGGTAGCCCAATATTTCAACTTAGCGAAATAAGCTTAGAAAAAGATGTTAAGAAAATCTTACCAAAAGTGTGTAGGATTAATCATAAAAATACCTTATTTGCGCCCTTGGAAACTGTCTAAAGACTGGCTTGACGACATCCTGGATACATTCTTCAACTATTTCAATGTCATGAAAGGTGTTTTCTGCTTTTCCGGGACGCGCCCAACCCAAAGTTTCTACCTGGTTTAGTAAGCCCAATCAAAGTTTGATTTAAAAGGTTACAAAAAAAAGGTTGGGATTAAACATGAACATTTTTTTATGTTTGCGCGCTTAAAAACTCTCTAAAAAGAATCTGGACGATATTTTTAAGATATTATGCCACTAATCAAATGTAATTAAAGGTTCTTTGGGCGTTTCTTGGATGCGGGTAGCCCAAAATTTCAACTTAGCGAAATAAGCTTAAAAAAAGATGTTAAGAAAATCTTACCAAAAGTGTGTAGGATTAATCATAAAAATACCTTATTTGCGCCCTTGGAAACTGTCTAAAGATTGGCTTGACGACATCCTGGATACATTCTTCAACTATTTCAATGTCATGAAAGGTGTTTTCTGCTTTTCCGGGACGCGCCCAACCCAAAGTTTCTACCTGGTTTAGTAAGCCCAATCAAAGTTTGATTTAAAAGGTTACAAAAAAAAGGTTCGGATTAAACATGAACATTTTTTTATGTTTGCGCGCTTAAAAACTCTCTAAAAAAAATCTGCACGATATTTTTAAGATATTATGCCACTAATCAAATGTAATTAAAGGTTCTTTGGGCGTTTCTTGGATGCGGGTAGCCCAAAATTTCAACTTAGCGAAATAAGCTTAAAAAAAGATGTTAAGAAAATCTTACCAAAAGTGTGTAGGATTAATCATAAAAATACCTTATTTGCGCCCTTGGAAACTGTCTAGAGACTGGCTTGACGACATCCTGGATACATTCTTCAACTATTTCAATGTCATGAAAGGTGTTTTCTGCTTTTCCGGGACGCGCCCAACCCAAAGTTTCTACCTGGTTTAGTAAGCCCAATCAAAGTTTGATTTAAAAGGTTACAAAAAAAAGGTTCGGATTAAACATGAACATTTTTTTATGTTTGCGCGCTTAAAAACTCTCTTAAAAAAATCTGCACGATATTTTTAAGATATTATGCCACTAATCAAATGTAATTAAAGGTTCTTTGGGCGTTTCTTGGATGCGGGTAGCCCAATATTTCAACTTAGCGAAATAAGCTTAGAAAAAGATGTTAAGAAAATCTTACCAAAAGTGTGTAGGATTAATCATAAAAATACCTTATTTGCGCCCTTGGAAACTGTCTAAAGACTGGCTTGACGACATCCTGGATACATTCTTCAACTATTTCAATGTCATGAAAGGTGTTTTCTGCTTTTCCGGGACGCGCCCAACCCAAAGTTTCTACCTGGTTTAGTAAGCCCAATCAAAGTTTGATTTAAAAGGTTACAAAAAAAAGGTTGGGATTAAACATGAACATTTTTTTATGTTTGCGCGCTTAAAAACTCTCTAAAAAGAATCTGGACGATATTTTTAAGATATTATGCCACTAATCAAATGTAATTAAAGGTTCTTTGGGCGTTTCTTGGATGCGGGTAGCCCAAAATTTCAACTTAGCGAAATAAGCTTAAAAAAAGATGTTAAGAAAATCTTACCAAAAGTGTGTAGGATTAATCATAAAAATACCTTATTTGCGCCCTTGGAAACTGTCTAAAGACTGGCTTGACGACATCCTGGATACATTCTTCAACTATTTCAATGTCATGAAAGGTGTTTTCTGCTTTTCCGGGACGCGCCCAACCCAAAGTTTCTACCTGGTTTAGTAAGCCCAATCAAAGTTTGATTTAAAAGGTTACAAAAAAAAGGTTCGGATTAAACATGAACATTTTTTTATGTTTGCGCGCTTAAAAACTCTCTAAAAAAAATCTGCACGATATTTTTAAGATATTATGCCACTAATCAAATGTAATTAAAGGTTCTTTGGGCGTTTCTTGGATACGGGTAGCCCAAAATTTCAACTTAGCGAAATAAGCTTAAAAAAAGATGTTAAGAAAATCTTACCAAAAGTGTGTAGGATTAATCATAAAAATACCTTATTTGCGCCCTTGGAAACTGTCTAAAGACTGGCTTGACGACATCCTGGATACATTCTTCAACTATTTCAATGTCATGAAAGGTGTTTTCTGCTTTTCCGGGACGCGCCCAACCCAAAGTTTCTACCTGGTTTAGTAAGCCCAATCAAAGTTTGATTTAAAAGGTTACAAAAAAAAGGTTCGGATTAAACATGAACATTTTTTTATGTTTGCGCGCTTAAAAACTCTCTAAAAAAAATCTGCACGATATTTTTAAGATATTATGCCACTAACCAAATGTAATTAAAGGTTCTTTGGGCGTTTCTTGGATGCGGGTAGCCCAAAATTTCAACTTAGCGAAATAAGCTTAAAAAAAGATGTTAAGAAAATCTTACCAAAAGTGTGTAGGATTAATCATAAAAATACCTTATTTGCGCCCTTGGAAACTGTCTAAAGACTGGCTTGACGACATCCTGGATACATTCTTCAACTATTTCAATGTCATGAAAGGTGTTTTCTGCTTTTCCGGGACGCGCCCAACCCAAAGTTTCTACCTGGTTTAGTAAGCCCAATCAAAGTTTGATTTAAAAGGTTACAAAAAAAAGGTTCGGATTAAACATGAACATTTTTTTATGTTTGCGCGCTTAAAAACTCTCTAAAAAAAATCTGCACGATATTTTTAAGATATTATGCCACTAATCAAATGTAATTAAAGGTTCTTTGGGCGTTTCTTGGATGCGGGTAGCCCAAAATTTCAACTTAGCGAAATAAGCTTAAAAAAAGATGTTAAGAAAATCTTACCAAAAGTGTGTAGGATTAATCATAAAAATACCTTATTTGCGCCCTTGGAAACTGTCTAAAGACTGGCTTGACGACATCCTGGATACATTCTTCAACTATTTCAATGTCATGAAAGGTGTTTTCTGCTTTTCCGGGACGCGCCCAACCCAAAGTTTCTACCTGGTTTAGTAAGCCCAATCAAAGTTTGATTTAAAAGGTTACAAAAAAAAGGTTCGGATTAAACATGAACATTTTTTTATGTTTGCGCGCTTAAAAACTCTCTAAAAAAAATCTGCACGATATTTTTAAGATATTATGCCACTAATCAAATGTAATTAAAGGTTCTTTGGGCGTTTCTTGGATGCGGGTAGCCCAAAATTTCAACTTAGCGAAATAAGCTTAAAAAAAGATGTTAAGAAAATCTTACCAAAAGTGTGTAGGATTAATCATAAAAATACCTTATTTGCGCCCTTGGAAACTGTCTAAAGACTGGCTTGACGACATCCTGGATACATTCTTCAACTATTTCAATGTCATGAAAGGTGTTTTCTGCTTTTCCGGGACGCGCCCAACCCAAAGTTTCTACCTGGTTTAGTAAGCCCAATCAAAGTTTGATTTAAAAGGTTACAAAAAAAAGGTTCGGATTAAACATGAACATTTTTTTATGTTTGCGCGCTTAAAAACTCTCTTAAAAAAATCTGCACGATATTTTTAAGATATTATGCCACTAATCAAATGTAATTAAAGGTTCTTTGGGCGTTTCTTGGATGCGGGTAGCCCAATATTTCAACTTAGCGAAATAAGCTTAGAAAAAGATGTTAAGAAAATCTTACCAAAAGTGTGTAGGATTAATCATAAAAATACCTTATTTGCGCCCTTGGAAACTGTCTAAAGACTGGCTTGACGACATCCTGGATACATTCTTCAACTATTTCAATGTCATGAAAGGTGTTTTCTGCTTTTCCGGGACGCGCCCAACCCAAAGTTTCTACCTGGTTTAGTAAGCCCAATCAAAGTTTGATTTAAAAGGTTACAAAAAAAAGGTTGGGATTAAACATGAACATTTTTTTATGTTTGCGCGCTTAAAAACTCTCTAAAAAGAATCTGGACGATATTTTTAAGATATTATGCCACTAATCAAATGTAATTAAAGGTTCTTTGGGCGTTTCTTGGATGCGGGTAGCCCAAAATTTCAACTTAGCGAAATAAGCTTAAAAAAAGATGTTAAGAAAATCTTACCAAAAGTGTGTAGGATTAATCATAAAAATACCTTATTTGCGCCCTTGGAAACTGTCTAAAGATTGGCTTGACGACATCCTGGATACATTCTTCAACTATTTCAATGTCATGAAAGGTGTTTTCTGCTTTTCCGGGACGCGCCCAACCCAAAGTTTCTACCTGGTTTAGTAAGCCCAATCAAAGTTTGATTTAAAAGGTTACAAAAAAAAGGTTCGGATTAAACATGAACATTTTTTTATGTTTGCGCGCTTAAAAACTCTCTAAAAAAAATCTGCACGATATTTTTAAGATATTATGCCACTAATCAAATGTAATTAAAGGTTCTTTGGGCGTTTCTTGGATGCGGGTAGCCCAAAATTTCAACTTAGCGAAATAAGCTTAAAAAAAGATGTTAAGAAAATCTTACCAAAAGTGTGTAGGATTAATCATAAAAATACCTTATTTGCGCCCTTGGAAACTGTCTAAAGACTGGCTTGACGACATCCTGGATACATTCTTCAACTATTTCAATGTCATGAAAGGTGTTTTCTGCTTTTCCGGGACGCGCCCAACCCAAAGTTTCTACCTGGTTTAGTAAGCCCAATCAAAGTTTGATTTAAAAGGTTACAAAAAAAAGGTTCGGATTAAACATGAACATTTTTTTATGTTTGCGCGCTTAAAAACTCTCTTAAAAAAATCTGCACGATATTTTTAAGATATTATGCCACTAATCAAATGGAATTAAAGGTTCTTTGGGCGTTTCTTGGATGCGGGTAGCCCAATATTTCAACTTAGCGAAATAAGCTTAGAAAAAGATGTTAAGAAAATCTTACCAAAAGTGTGTAGGATTAATCATAAAAATACCTTATTTGCGCCCTTGGAAACTGTCTAAAGACTGGCTTGACGACATCCTGGATACATTCTTCAACTATTTCAATGTCATGAAAGGTGTTTTCTGCTTTTCCGGGACGCGCCCAACCCAAAGTTTCTACCTGGTTTAGTAAGCCCAATCAAAGTTTGATTTAAAAGGTTACAAAAAAAAGGTTGGGATTAAACATGAACATTTTTTTATGTTTGCGCGCTTAAAAACTCTCTAAAAAGAATCTGGACGATATTTTTAAGATATTATGCCACTAATCAAATGTAATTAAAGGTTCTTTGGGCGTTTCTTGGATGCGGGTAGCCCAAAATTTCAACTTAGCGAAATAAGCTTAAAAAAAGATGTTAAGAAAATCTTACCAAAAGTGTGTAGGATTAATCATAAAAATACCTTATTTGCGCCCTTGGAAACTGTCTAAAGACTGGCTTGACGACATCCTGGATACATTCTTCAACTATTTCAATGTCATGAAAGGTGTTTTCTGCTTTTCCGGGACGCGCCCAACCCAAAGTTTCTACCTGGTTTAGTAAGCCCAATCAAAGTTTGATTTAAAAGGTTACAAAAAAAAGGTTCGGATTAAACATGAACATTTTTTTATGTTTGCGCGCTTAAAAACTCTCTAAAAAAAATCTGCACGATATTTTTAAGATATTATGCCACTAATCAAATGTAATTAAAGGTTCTTTGGGCGTTTCTTGGATGCGGGTAGCCCAAAATTTCAACTTAGCGAAATAAGCTTAAAAAAAGATGTTAAGAAAATCTTACCAAAAGTGTGTAGGATTAATCATAAAAATACCTTATTTGCGCCCTTGGAAACTGTCTAAAGACTGGCTTGACGACATCCTGGATACATTCTTCAACTATTTCAATGTCATGAAAGGTGTTTTCTGCTTTTCCGGGACGCGCCCAACCCAAAGTTTCTACCTGGTTTAGTAAGCCCAATCAAAGTTTGATTTAAAAGGTTACAAAAAAAAGGTTCGGATTAAACATGAACATTTTTTTATGTTTGCACGCTTAAAAACTCTCTAAAAAAAATCTGGACGATATTTTTAAGATATTATGCCACTAATCAAATGTAATTAAAGGTTCTTTGGGCGTTTCTTGGATGCGGGTAGCTTAAAATTTCAACTAAGCGAAATAAGCTTAAAAAAAGATGTTAAGAAAATCTTACCAAAAGTGTGTAGGATTAATCATAAAAATACCTTATTTGCGCCCTTGGAAACTGTCTAAAGACTGGCTTGACGACATCCTGGATACATTCTTCAACTATTTCAATGTCATGAAAGGTGTTTTCTGCTTTTCCGGGACGCGCCCAACCCAAAGTTTCTACCTGGTTTAGTAAGCCCAATCAAAATTTGATTTAAAAGGTTACAAAAAAAAGGTTGGGATTAAACATGAACATTTTTTTATGTTTGCGCGCTTAAAAACTCTCTTAAAAAAATCTGGACGATATTTTTAAGATATTATGCCACTAATCAAATGTAATTAAAGGTTCTTTGGGCGTTTCTTGGATGCGGGTAGCCCAAAATTTCAACTTAGCGAAATAAGCTTAAAAAAAGATGTTAAGAAAATCTTACCAAAAGTGTGTAGGATTAATCATAAAAATACCTTATTTGCGCCCTTGGAAACTGTCTAAAGACTGGCTTGACGACATCCTGGATACATTCTTCAACTATTTCAATGTCATGAAAGGTGTTTTCTGCTTTTCCGGGACGCGCCCAACCCAATGTTTCTACCTGGTTTAGTAAGCCCAATCAAAGTTTGATTTAAAAGGTTACAAAAAAAAGGTTGGGATTAAACATGAACATTTTTTTATGTTTGCGCACTTAAAAACTCTCTAAAAAAAATCTGGACGATATTTTTAAGATATTATGCCACTAATCAAATGTAATTAAAGGTTCTTTGGGCGTTTCTTGGATGCGGGTAGCCCAAAATTTCAACTTAGCGAAATAAGCTTAAAAAAAGATGTTAAGAAAATCTTACCAAAAGTGTGTAGGATTAATCATAAAAATACCTTATTTGCGCCCTTGGAAACTGTCTAAAGACTGGCTTGACGACATCCTGGATACATTCTTCAACTATTTCAAAGTCATGAAAGGTGTTTTCTGCTTTTCCGGGACGCGCCCAACCCAAAGTTTCTACCTGGTTTAGTAAGCCCAATCAAAGTTTGATTTAAAAGGTTACAAAAAAAAGGTTCGGATTAAACATGAACATTTTTTTATGTTTGCGCGCTTAAAAACTCTCTAAAAAAAATCTGCACGATATTTTTAAGATATTATGCCACTAATCAAATGTAATTAAAGGTTCTTTGGGCGTTTCTTGGATGCGGGTAGCCCAAAATTTCAACTTAGCGAAATAAGCTTAAAAAAAGATGTTAAGAAAATCTTACCAAAAGTGTGTAGGATTAATCATAAAAATACCTTATTTGCGCCCTTGGAAACTGTCTAAAGACTGGCTTGACGACATCCTGGATACATTCTTCAACTATTTCAATGTCATGAAAGGTGTTTTCTGCTTTTCCGGGACGCGCCCAACCCAAAGTTTCTACCTGGTTTAGTAAGCCCAATCAAAGTTTGATTTAAAAGGTTACAAAAAAAAGGTTCGGATTAAACATGAACATTTTTTTATGTTTGCACGCTTAAAAACTCTCTAAAAAAAATCTGGACGATATTTTTAAGATATTATGCCACTAATCAAATGTAATTAAAGGTTCTTTGGGCGTTTCTTGGATGCGGGTAGCTTAAAATTTCAACTAAGCGAAATAAGCTTAAAAAAAGATGTTAAGAAAATCTTACCAAAAGTGTGTAGGATTAATCATAAAAATACCTTATTTGCGCCCTTGGAAACTGTCTAAAGACTGGCTTGACGACATCCTGGATACATTCTTCAACTATTTCAATGTCATGAAAGGTGTTTTCTGCTTTTCCGGGACGCGCCCAACCCAAAGTTTCTACCTGGTTTAGTAAGCCCAATCAAAATTTGATTTAAAAGGTTACAAAAAAAAGGTTGGGATTAAACATGAACATTTTTTTATGTTTGCGCGCTTAAAAACTCTCTTAAAAAAATCTGGACGATATTTTTAAGATATTATGCCACTAATCAAATGTAATTAAAGGTTCTTTGGGCGTTTCTTGGATGCGGGTAGCCCAAAATTTCAACTTAGCGAAATAAGCTTAAAAAAAGATGTTAAGAAAATCTTACCAAAAGTGTGTAGGATTAATCATAAAAATACCTTATTTGCGCCCTTGGAAACTGTCTAAAGACTGGCTTGACGACATCCTGGATACATTCTTCAACTATTTCAATGTCATGAAAGGTGTTTTCTGCTTTTCCGGGACGCGCCCAACCCAATGTTTCTACCTGGTTTAGTAAGCCCAATCAAAGTTTGATTTAAAAGGTTACAAAAAAAAGGTTCGGATTAAACATGAACATTTTTTTATGTTTGCGCACTTAAAAACTCTCTAAAAAAAATCTGCACGATATTTTTAAGATATTATGCCACTAATCAAATGTAATTAAAGGTTCTTTGGGCGTTTCTTGGATGCGGGTAGCCCAAAATTTCAACTTAGCGAAATAAGCTTAGAAAAAGATGTTAAGAAAATCTTACCAAAAGTGTGTAGGATTAATCATAAAAATACCTTATTTGCGCCCTTGGAAACTGTCTAAAGACTGGCTTGACGACATCCTGGATACATTCTTCAACTATTTCAAAGTCATGAAAGGTGTTTTCTGCTTTTCCGGGACGCGCCCAACCCAAAGTTTCTACCTGGTTTAGTAAGCCCAATCAAAGTTTGATTTAAAAGGTTACAAAAAAAAGGTTCGGATTAAACATGAACATTTTTTTATGTTTGCGCGCTTAAAAACTCTCTAAAAAAAATCTGCACGATATTTTTAAGATATTATGCCACTAATCAAATGGAATTAAAGGTTCTTTGGGCGTTTCTTGGATGCGGGTAGCCCAAAATTTCAACTTAGCGAAATAAGCTTAAAAAAAGATGTTAAGAAAATCTTACCAAAAGTGTGTAGGATTAATCATAAAAATACCTTATTTGCGCCCTTGGAAACTGTCTAAAGACTGGCTTGACGACATCCTGGATACATTCTTCAACTATTTCAATGTCATGAAAGGTGTTTTCTGCTTTTCCGGGACGCGCCCAACCCAAAGTTTCTACCTGGTTTAGTAAGCCCAATCAAAGTTTGATTTAAAAGGTTACAAAAAAAAGGTTCGGATTAAACATGAACAATTTTTTATGTTTGCGCGCTTAAAAACTCTCTAAAAAAAATCTGCACGATATTTTTAAGATATTATGCCACTAATCAAATGTAATTAAAGGTTCTTTGGGCGTTTCTTGGATGCGGGTAGCCCAAAATTTCAACTTAGCGAAATAAGCTTAAAAAAAGATGTTAAGAAAATCTTACCAAAAGTGTGTAGGATTAATCATAAAAATACCTTATTTGCGCCCTTGGAAACTGTCTAAAGACTGGCTTGACGACATCCTGGATACATTCTTCAACTATTTCAAAGTCATGAAAGGTGTTTTCTGCTTTTCCGGGACGCGCCCAACCCAAAGTTTCTACCTGGTTTAGTAAGCCCAATCAAAGTTTGATTTAAAAGGTTACAAAAAAAAGGTTCGGATTAAACATGAACATTTTTTTATGTTTGCGCGCTTAAAAACTCTCTAAAAAAAATCTGCACGATATTTTTAAGATATTATGCCACTAATCAAATGGAATTAAAGGTTCTTTGGGCGTTTCTTGGATGCGGGTAGCCCAAAATTTCAACTTAGCGAAATAAGCTTAAAAAAAGATGTTAAGAAAATCTTACCAAAAGTGTGTAGGATTAATCATAAAAATACCTTATTTGCGCCCTTGGAAACTGTCTAAAGACTGGCTTGACGACATCCTGGATACATTCTTCAACTATTTCAATGTCATGAAAGGTGTTTTCTGCTTTTCCGGGACGCGCCCAACCCAAAGTTTCTACCTGGTTTAGTAAGCCCAATCAAAGTTTGATTTAAAAGGTTACAAAAAAAAGGTTCGGATTAAACATGAACAATTTTTTATGTTTGCGCGCTTAAAAACTCTCTAAAAAAAATCTGCACGATATTTTTAAGATATTATGCCACTAATCAAATGTAATTAAAGGTTCTTTGGGCGTTTCTTGGATGCGGGTAGCCCAAAATTTCAACTTAGCGAAATAAGCTTAAAAAAAGATGTTAAGAAAATCTTACCAAAAGTGTGTAGGATTAATCATAAAAATACCTTATTTGCGCCCTTGGAAACTGTCTAAAGACTGGCTTGACGACATCCTGGATACATTCTTCAACTATTTCAATGTCATGAAAGGTGTTTTCTGCTTTTCCGGGACGCGCCCAACCCAAAGTTTCTACCTGGTTTAGTAAGCCCAATCAAAGTTTGATTTAAAAGGTTACAAAAAAAAGGTTGGGATTAAACATGAACATTTTTTTATGTTTGCGCGCTTAAAAACTCTCTAAAAAAAATCTGCACGATATTTTTAAGATATTATGCCACTAATCAAATGTAATTAAAGGTTCTTTGGGCGTTTCTTGGATGCGGGTAGCCCAAAATTTCAACTTAGCGAAATAAGCTTAAAAAAAGATGTTAAGAAAATCTTACCAAAAGTGTGTAGGATTAATCATAAAAATACCTTATTTGCGCCCTTGGAAACTGTCTAAAGACTGGCTTGACGACATCCTGGATACATTCTTCAACTATTTCAATGTCATGAAAGGTGTTTTCTGCTTTTCCGGGACGCGCCCAACCCAAAGTTTCTACCTGGTTTAGTAAGCCCAATCAAAGTTTGATTTAAAAGGTTACAAAAAAAAGGTTCGGATTAAACATGAACATTTTTTTTATGTTTGCGCGCTTAAAAACTCTCTAAAAAAAATCTGCACGATATTTTTAAGATATTATGCCACTAATCAAATGGAATTAAAGGTTCTTTGGGCGTTTCTTGGATGCGGGTAGCCCAAAATTTCAACTTAGCGAAATAAGCTTAAAAAAAGATGTTAAGAAAATCTTACCAAAAGTGTGTAGGATTAATCATAAAAATACCTTATTTGCGCCCTTGGAAACTGTCTAAAGACTGGCTTGACGACATCCTGGATACATTCTTCAACTATTTCAATGTCATGAAAGGTGTTTTCTGCTTTTCCGGGACGCGCCCAACCCAAAGTTTCTACCTGGTTTAGTAAGCCCAATCAAAGTTTGATTTAAAAGGTTACAAAAAAAAGGTTCGGATTAAACATGAACATTTTTTTTATGTTTGCGCGCTTAAAAACTCTCTAAAAAAAATCTGCACGATATTTTTAAGATATTATGCCACAAATCAAATGGAATTAAAGGTTCTTTGGGCGTTTCTTGGATGCGGGTAGCCCAAAATTTCAACTTAGCGAAATAAGCTTAAAAAAAGATGTTAAGAAAATCTTACCAAAAGTGTGTAGGATTAATCATAAAAATACCTTATTTGCGCCCTTGGAAACTGTCTAAAGACTGGCTTGACGACATCCTGGATACATTCTTCAACTATTTCAATGTCATGAAAGGTGTTTTCTGCTTTTCCGGGACGCGCCCAACCCAAAGTTTCTACCTGGTTTAGTAAGCCCAATCAAAGTTTGATTTAAAAGGTTACAAAAAAAAGGTTCGGATTAAACATGAACATTTTTTTATGTTTGCGCGCTTAAAAACTCTCTAAAAAAAATCTGCACGATATTTTTAAGATATTATGCCACTAATCAAATGTAATTAAAGGTTCTTTGGGCGTTTCTTGAATGCGGGTAGCCCAAAATTTCAACTTAGCGAAATAAGCTTAAAAAAAGATGTTAAGAAAATCTTACCAAAAGTGTGTAGGATTAATCATAAAAATACCTTATTTACGCCCTTCGAAACTGTCTAAAGACTGGCTTGACGACATCCTGGATACATTCTTCAACTATTTCAATGTCATGAAAGGTGTTTTCTGCTTTTCCGGGACGCGCCCAACCCAAAGTTTCTACCTGGTTTAGTAAGCCCAATCAAAGTTTGATTTAAAAGGTTACAAAAAAAAGGTTCGGATTAAACATGAACATTTTTTTATGTTTGCGCGCTTAAAAACTCTCTAAAAAAAATCTGCACGATATTTTTAAGATCTTATGCCACTAATCAAATGGAATTAAAGGTTCTTTGGGCGTTTCTTGGATGCGGGTAGCCCAAAATTTCAACTTAGCGAAATAAGCTTAAAAAAAGATGTTAAGAAAATCTTACCAAAAGTGTGTAGGATTAATCATAAAAATACCTTATTTGCGCCCTTGGAAACTGTCTAAAGACTGGCTTGACGACATCCTGGATACATTCTTCAACTATTTCAATGTCATGAAAGGTGTTTTCTGCTTTTCCGGGACGCGCCCAACCCAAAGTTTCTACCTGGTTTAGTAAGCCCAATCAAAGTTTGATTTAAAAGGTTACAAAAAAAAGGTTGGGATTAAACATGAACATTTTTTTATGTTTGCGCGCTTAAAAACTCTCTAAAAAAAATCTGCACGATATTTTTAAGATATTATGCCACTAATCAAATGTAATTAAAGGTTCTTTGGGCGTTTCTTGGATGCGGGTAGCCCAAAATTTCAACTTAGCGAAATAAGCTTAAAAAAAGATGTTAAGAAAATCTTACCAAAAGTGTGTAGGATTAATCATAAAAATACCTTATTTGCGCCCTTGGAAACTGTCTAAAGACTGGCTTGACGACATCCTGGATACATTCTTCAACTATTTCAATGTCATGAAAGGTGTTTTCTGCTTTTCCGGGACGCGCCCAACCCAAAGTTTCTACCTGGTTTAGTAAGCCCAATCAAAGTTTGATTTAAAAGGTTACAAAAAAAAGGTTCGGATTAAACATGAACATTTTTTTTATGTTTGCGCGCTTAAAAACTCTCTAAAAAAAATCTGCACGATATTTTTAAGATATTATGCCACTAATCAAATGGAATTAAAGGTTCTTTGGGCGTTTCTTGGATGCGGGTAGCCCAAAATTTCAACTTAGCGAAATAAGCTTAAAAAAAGATGTTAAGAAAATCTTACCAAAAGTGTGTAGGATTAATCATAAAAATACCTTATTTACGCCCTTCGAAACTGTCTAAAGACTGGCTTGACGACATCCTGGATACATTCTTCAACTATTTCAATGTCATGAAAGGTGTTTTCTGCTTTTCCGGGACGCGCCCAACCCAAAGTTTCTACCTGGTTTAGTAAGCCCAATCAAAGTTTGATTTAAAAGGTTACAAAAAAAAGGTTCGGATTAAACATGAACATTTTTTTATGTTTGCGCGCTTAAAAACTCTCTAAAAAAAATCTGGACGATATTTTTAAGATATTATGCCACTAATCAAATGGAATTAAAGGTTCTTTGGGCGTTTCTTGGATGCGGGTAGCCCAAAATTTCAACTTAGCGAAATAAGCTTAAAAAAAGATGTTAAGAAAATCTTACCAAAAGTGTGTAGGATTAATCATAAAAATACCTTATTTGCGCCCTTGGAAACTGTCTAAAGACTGGCTTGACGACATCCTGGATACATTCTTCAACTATTTCAATGTCATGAAAGGTGTTTTCTGCTTTTCCGGGACGCGCCCAACCCAAAGTTTCTACCTGGTTTAGTAAGCCCAATCAAAGTTTGATTTAAAAGGTTACAAAAAAAAGGTTGGGATTAAACATGAACATTTTTTTATGTTTGCGCGCTTAAAAACTCTCTAAAAAAAATCTGCACGATATTTTTAAGATATTATGCCACTAATCAAATGTAATTAAAGGTTCTTTGGGCGTTTCTTGGATGCGGGTAGCCCAAAATTTCAACTTAGCGAAATAAGCTTAAAAAAAGATGTTAAGAAAATCTTACCAAAAGTGTGTAGGATTAATCATAAAAATACCTTATTTGCGCCCTTGGAAACTGTCTAAAGACTGGCTTGACGACATCCTGGATACATTCTTCAACTATTTCAATGTCATGAAAGGTGTTTTCTGCTTTTCCGGGACGCGCCCAACCCAAAGTTTCTACCTGGTTTAGTAAGCCCAATCAAAGTTTGATTTAAAAGGTTACAAAAAAAAGGTTCGGATTAAACATGAACATTTTTTTATGTTTGCGCGCTTAAAAACTCTCTAAAAAAAATCTGCACGATATTTTTAAGATATTATGCCACTAATCAAATGGAATTAAAGGTTCTTTTGGCGTTTCTTGGATGCGGGTAGCCCAAAATTTCAACTTAGCGAAATAAGCTTAAAAAAAGATGTTAAGAAAATCTTACCAAAAGTGTGTAGGATTAATCATAAAAATACCTTATTTGCGCCCTTGGAAACTGTCTAAAGACTGGCTTGACGACATCCTGGATACATTCTTCAACTATTTCAATGTCATGAAAGGTGTTTTCTGCTTTTCCGGGACGCGCCCAACCCAAAGTTTCTACCTGGTTTAGTAAGCGCAATAAAAGTTTGATTTAAAAGGTTACAAAAAAAAGGTTCGGATTAAACATGAACTTTTTTTTGCAGTTTGCGCGCTTAAAAACTCTCTAAAAAAAATCTGGACGATATTTTTAAGATATTATGCCACTAATCAAATGTAATTAAAGGTTCTTTGGGCGTTTCTTGGATGCGGGTAGCCCAAAATTTCAACTTAGCGAAATAAGCTTAAAAAAAGATGTTAAGAAAATCTTACCAAAAGTGTGTAGGATTAATCATAAAAATACCTTATTTGCGCCCTTGGAAACTGTCTAAAGACTGGCTTGACGACATCCTGGATACATTCTTCAACTATTTCAATGTCATGAAAGGTGTTTTCTGCTTTTCCGGGACGCGCCCAACCCAAAGTTTCTACCTGGTTTAGTAAGCCCAATCAAAGTTTGATTTAAAAGGTTACAAAAAAAAGGTTCGGATTAAACATGAACATTTTTTTTATGTTTGCGCGCTTAAAAACTCTCTAAAAAAAATCTGCACGATATTTTTAAGATATTATGCCACTAATCAAATGGAATTAAAGGTTCTTTGGGCGTTTCTTGGATGCGGGTAGCCCAAAATTTCAACTTAGCGAAATAAGCTTAAAAAAAGATGTTAAGAAAATCTTACCAAAAGTGTGTAGGATTAATCATAAAAATACCTTATTTACGCCCTTCGAAACTGTCTAAAGACTGGCTTGACGACATCCTGGATACATTCTTCAACTATTTCAATGTCATGAAAGGTGTTTTCTGCTTTTCCGGGACGCGCCCAACCGAAAGTTTCTACCTGGTTTAGTAAGCCCAATCAAAGTTTGATTTAAAAGGTTACAAAAAAAAGGTTCGGATTAAACATGAACATTTTTTTATGTTTGCGCGCTTAAAAACTCTCTAAAAAAAATCTGGACGATATTTTTAAGATATTATGCCACTAATCAAATGGAATTAAAGGTTCTTTGGGCGTTTCTTGGATGCGGGTAGCCCAAAATTTCAACTTAGCGAAATAAGCTTAAAAAAAGATGTTAAGAAAATCTTACCAAAAGTGTGTAGGATTAATCATAAAAATACCTTATTTGCGCCCTTGGAAACTGTCTAAAGACTGGCTTGACGACATCCTGGATACATTCTTCAACTATTTCAATGTCATGAAAGGTGTTTTCTGCTTTTCCGGGACGCGCCCAACCCAAAGTTTCTACCTGGTTTAGTAAGCCCAATCAAAGTTTGATTTAAAAGGTTACAAAAAAAAGGTTGGGATTAAACATGAACATTTTTTTATGTTTGCGCGCTTAAAAACTCTCTAAAAAAAATCTGCACGATATTTTTAAGATATTATGCCACTAATCAAATGTAATTAAAGGTTCTTTGGGCGTTTCTTGGATGCGGGTAGCCCAAAATTTCAACTTAGCGAAATAAGCTTAAAAAAAGATGTTAAGAAAATCTTACCAAAAGTGTGTAGGATTAATCATAAAAATACCTTATTTGCGCCCTTGGAAACTGTCTAAAGACTGGCTTGACGACATCCTGGATACATTCTTCAACTATTTCAATGTCATGAAAGGTGTTTTCTGCTTTTCCGGGACGCGCCCAACCCAAAGTTTCTACCTGGTTTAGTAAGCCCAATCAAAGTTTGATTTAAAAGGTTACAAAAAAAAGGTTCGGATTAAACATGAACATTTTTTTATGTTTGCGCGCTTAAAAACTCTCTAAAAAAAATCTGCACGATATTTTTAAGATATTATGCCACTAATCAAATGGAATTAAAGGTTCTTTTGGCGTTTCTTGGATGCGGGTAGCCCAAAATTTCAACTTAGCGAAATAAGCTTAAAAAAAGATGTTAAGAAAATCTTACCAAAAGTGTGTAGGATTAATCATAAAAATACCTTATTTGCGCCCTTGGAAACTGTCTAAAGACTGGCTTGACGACATCCTGGATACATTCTTCAACTATTTCAATGTCATGAAAGGTGTTTTCTGCTTTTCCGGGACGCGCCCAACCCAAAGTTTCTACCTGGTTTAGTAAGCGCAATAAAAGTTTGATTTAAAAGGTTACAAAAAAAAGGTTCGGATTAAACATGAACTTTTTTTTGCAGTTTGCGCGCTTAAAAACTCTCTAAAAAAAATCTGGACGATATTTTTAAGATATTATGCCACTAATCAAATGTAATTAAAGGTTCTTTGGGCGTTTCTTGGATGCGGGTAGCCCAAAATTTCAACTTAGCGAAATAAGCTTAAAAAAAGATGTTAAGAAAATCTTACCAAAAGTGTGTAGGATTAATCATAAAAATACCTTATTTGCGCCCTTGGAAACTGTCTAAAGACTGGCTTGACGACATCCTGGATACATTCTTCAACTATTTCAACGTCATGAAAGGTGTTTTCTGCTTTTCCGGGACGCGCCCGACCCCAAGTTTCTACCTGGTTTAGTAAGCCCAATCAAAGTTTGATATAAAAGGTTACAAAAAAAAGGTTGGGATTAAACATGAACATTTTTTTATGTTTGCGCGCTTAAAAACTCTCTAAAAAAAATCTGCACGATATTTTTAAGATCTTATGCCACTAATCAAATGGAATTAAAGGTTCTTTGGGCGTTTCTTGGATGCGGGTAGCCCAAAATTTCAACTTAGCGAAATAAGCTTAAAAAAAGATGTTAAGAAAATCTTACCAAAAGTGTGTAGGATTAATCATAAAAATACCTTATTTGCGCCCTTGGAAACTGTCTAAAGACTGGCTTGACGACATCCTGGATACATTCTTCAACTATTTCAATGTCATGAAAGGTGTTTTCTGCTTTTCCGGGACGCGCCCAACCCAAAGTTTCTACCTGGTTTAGTAAGCCCAATCAAAGTTTGATTTAAAAGGTTACAAAAAAAAGGTTGGGATTAAACATGAACATTTTTTTATGTTTGCGCGCTTAAAAACTCTCTAAAAAAAATCTGCACGATATTTTTAAGATATTATGCCACTAATCAAATGTAATTAAAGGTTCTTTGGGCGTTTCTTGGATGCGGGTAGCCCAAAATTTCAACTTAGCGAAATAAGCTTAAAAAAAGATGTTAAGAAAATCTTACCAAAAGTGTGTAGGATTAATCATAAAAATACCTTATTTGCGCCCTTGGAAACTGTCTAAAGACTGGCTTGACGACATCCTGGATACATTCTTCAACTATTTCAATGTCATGAAAGGTGTTTTCTGCTTTTCCGGGACGCGCCCAACCAAAAGTTTCTACCTGGTTTAGTAAGCCCAATCAAAGTTTGATTTAAAAGGTTACAAAAAAAAGGTTGGGATTAAACATGAACATTTTTTTATGTTTGCGCGCTTAAAAACTCTCTAAAAAAAATCTGCACGATATTTTTAAGATATTATGCCACTAATCAAATGTAATTAAAGGTTCTTTGGGCGTTTCTTGGATGCGGGTAGCCCAAAATTTCAACTTAGCGAAATAAGCTTAAAAAAAGATGTTAAGAAAATCTTACCAAAAGTGTGTAGGATTAATCATAAAAATACCTTATTTGCGCCCTTGGAAACTGTCTAAAGACTGGCTTGACGACATCCTGGATACATTCTTCAACTATTTCAATGTCATGAAAGGTGTTTTCTGCTTTTCCGGGACGCGCCCAACCCAAAGTTTCTACCTGGTTTAGTAAGCGCAATAAAAGTTTGATTTAAAAGGTTACAAAAAAAAGGTTCGGATTAAACATGAACTTTTTTTTGCAGTTTGCGCGCTTAAAAACTCTCTAAAAAAAATCTGGACGATATTTTTAAGATATTATGCCACTAATCAAATGTAATTAAAGGTTCTTTGGGCGTTTCTTGGATGCGGGTAGCCCAAAATTTCAACTTAGCGAAATAAGCTTAAAAAAAGATGTTAAGAAAATCTTACCAAAAGTGTGTAGGATTAATCATAAAAATACCTTATTTGCGCCCTTGGAAACTGTCTAAAGACTGGCTTGACGACATCCTGGATACATTCTTCAACTATTTCAATGTCATGAAAGGTGTTTTCTGCTTTTCCGGGACGCGCCCGACCCCAAGTTTCTACCTGGTTTAGTAAGCCCAATCAAAGTTTGATATAAAAGGTTACAAAAAAAAGGTTGGGATTAAACATGAACATTTTTTTATGTTTGCGCGCTTAAAAACTCTCTAAAAAAAATCTGCACGATATTTTTAAGATATTATGCCACTAATCAAATGTAATTAAAGGTTCTTTGGGCGTTTCTTGGATGCGGGTAGCCCAAAATTTCAACTTAGCGAAATAAGCTTAAAAAAAGATGTTAAGAAAATCTTACCAAAAGTGTGTAGGATTAATCATAAAAATACCTTATTTGCGCCCTTGGAAACTGTCTAAAGACTGGCTTGACGACATCCTGGATACATTCTTCAACTATTTCAATGTCATGAAAGGTGTTTTCTGCTTTTCCGGGACGCGCCCAACCCAAAGTTTCTACCTGGTTTAGTAAGCCCAATCAAAGTTTGATTTAAAAGGTTACAAAAAAAAGGTTGGGATTAAACATGAACATTTTTTTATGTTTGCGCGCTTAAAAACTCTCTAAAAAAAATCTGCACGATATTTTTAAGATATTATGCCACTAATCAAATGTAATTAAAGGTTCTTTGGGCGTTTCTTGGATGCGGGTAGCCCAAAATTTCAACTTAGCGAAATAAGCTTAGAAAAAGATGTTAAGAAAATCTTACCAAAAGTGTGTAGGATTAATCATAAAAATACCTTATTTGCGCCCTTGGAAACTGTCTAAAGACTGGCTTGACGACATCCTGGATACATTCTTCAACTATTTCAATGTCATGAAAGGTGTTTTCTGCTTTTCCGGGACGCGCCCAACCCCAAGTTTCTACCTGGTTTAGTAAGCCCAATCAAAGTTTGATTTAAAAGGTTACAAAAAAAAGGTTCGGATTAAACATGAACATTTTTTTATGTTTGCGCGCTTAAAAACTCTCTAAAAAAAATCTGCACGATATTTTTAAGATATTATGCCACTAGTCAAATGTAATTAAAGATTCTTTGGGCGTTTCTTGGATGCGGGTAGCCCAAAATTTCAACTTAGCGAAATAAGCTTAAAAAAAGATGTTAAGAAAATCTTACCAAAAGTGTGTAGGATTAATCATAAAAATACCTTATTTGCGCCCTTGGAAACTGTCTAAAGACTGGCTTGACGACATCCTGGATACATTCTTCAACTATTTCAATGTCATGAAAGGTGTTTTCTGCTTTTCCGGGACGCGCCCAACCCAAAGTTTCTACCTGGTTTAGTAAGCCCAATCAAAGTTTGATTTAAAAGGTTACAAAAAAAAGGTTGGGATTAAACATGAACATTTTTTTATGTTTGCGCGCTTAAAAACTCTCTAAAAAAAATCTGCACGATATTTTTAAGATATTATGCCACTAATCAAATGTAATTAAAGGTTCTTTGGGCGTTTCTTGGATGCGGGTAGCCCAAAATTTCAACTTAGCGAAATAAGCTTAGAAAAAGATGTTAAGAAAATCTTACCAAAAGTGTGTAGGATTAATCATAAAAATACCTTATTTGCGCCCTTGGAAACTGTCTAAAGACTGGCTTGACGACATCCTGGATACTTTCTTCAACTATTTCAATGTCATGAAAGGTGTTTTCTGCTTTTCCGGGACGCGCCCAACCCAAAGTTTCTACCTGGTTTAGTAAGCCCAATCAAAGTTTGATTTAAAAGGTTACAAAAAAAAGGTTGGGATTAAACATGAACATTTTTTTATGTTTGCGCGCTTAAAAACTCTCTAAAAAAAATCTGCACGATATTTTTAAGATATTATGCCACTAATCAAATGTAATTAAAGGTTCTTTGGGCGTTTCTTGGATGCGGGTAGCCCAAAATTTCAACTTAGCGAAATAAGCTTAGAAAAAGATGTTAAGAAAATCTTACCAAAAGTGTGTAGGATTAATCATAAAAATACCTTATTTGCGCCCTTGGAAACTGTCTAAAGACTGGCTTGACGACATCCTGGATACATTCTTCAACTATTTCAATGTCATGAAAGGTGTTTTCTGCTTTTCCGGGACGCGCCCAACCCAAAGTTTCTACCTGGTTTAGTAAGCCCAATCAAAGTTTGATTTAAAAGGTTACAAAAAAAAGGTTGGGATTAAACATGAACATTTTTTTATGTTTGCGCGCTTAAAAACTCTCTAAAAAAAATCTGCACGATATTTTTAAGATATTATGCCACTAATCAAATGTAATTAAAGGTTCTTTGGGCGTTTCTTAGATGCGGGTAGCCCAAAATTTCAACTTAGCGAAATAAGCTTAAAAAAAGATGTTAAGAAAATCTTACCAAAAGTGTGTAGGATTAATCATAAAAATACCTTATTTGCGCCCTTGGAAACTGTCTAAAGACTGGCTTGACGACATCCTGGATACATTCTTCAACTATTTCAATGTCATGAAAGGTGTTTTCTGCTTTTCCGGGACGCGCCCAACCCAAAGTTTCTACCTGGTTTAGTAAGCCCAATCAAAGTTTGATTTAAAAGGTTACAAAAAAAAGGTTCGGATTAAACATGAACATTTTTTTATGTTTGCACGCTTAAAAACTCTCTAAAAAAAATCTGGACGATATTTTTAAGATATTATGCCACTAATCAAATGTAATTAAAGGTTCTTTGGGCGTTTCTTGGATGCGGGTAGCTTAAAATTTCAACTAAGCGAAATAAGCTTAAAAAAAGATGTTAAGAAAATTTTACCAAAAGTGTGTAGGATTAATCATAAAAATACCTTATTTGCGCCCTTGGAAACTGTCTAAAGACTGGCTTGACGACATCCTGGATACATTCTTCAACTATTTCAATGTCATGAAAGGTGTTTTCTGCTTTTCCGGGACGCGCCCAACCCAAAGTTTCTACCTGGTTTAGTAAGCCTAATCAAAATTTGATTTAAAAGGTTACAAAAAAAAGGTTGGGATTAAACATGAACATTTTTTTATGTTTGCGCGCTTAAAAACTCTCTTAAAAAAATCTGGACGATATTTTTAAGATATTATGCCACTAATCAAATGTAATTAAAGGTTCTTTGGGCGTTTCTTGGATGCGGGTAGCCCAAAATTTCAACTTAGCGAAATAAGCTTAAAAAAAGATGTTAAGAAAATCTTACCAAAAGTGTGTAGGATTAATCATAAAAATACCTTATTTGCGCTCTTCGAAACTGTCTAAAGACTGGCTTGACGACATCCTGGATACATTCTTCAACTATTTCAATGTCATGAAAGGTGTTTTCTGCTTTTCCGGGACGCGCCCAGCCCAAAGTTTCTACCTGGTTTAGTAAGCCCAATCAAAGTTTGATTTAAAAGGTTACAAAAAAAAGGTTCGGATTAAACATGAATATTTTTTTATGTTTGCGCGCTTAAAAACTCTCTAAAAAAAATCTGCACGATATTTTTAAGATATTATGCCACTAATCAAATGTAATTAAAGGTTCTTTGGGCGTTTCTTGGATGCGGGTAGCCCAAAATTTCAACTTAGCGAAATAAGCTTAAAAAAAGATGTTAAGAAAATCTTACCAAAAGTGTGTAGGATTAATCATAAAAATACCTTATTTGCGCCCTTGGAAACTGTCTAAAGACTGGCTTGACGACATCCTGGATACATTCTTCAACTATTTCAATGTCATGAAAGGTGTTTTCTGCTTTTCCGGGACGCGCCCAACCCAATGTTTCTACCTGGTTTAGTAAGCCCAATCAAAGTTTGATTTAAAAGGTTACAAAAAAAAGGTTCGGATTAAACATGAACATTTTTTTATGTTTGCGCGCTTAAAAACTCTCTAAAAAAATCTGCACGATATTTTTAAGATATTATGCCACTAATCAAATGTAATTAAAGGTTCTTTGGGCGTTTCTTGGATGCGGGTAGCCCAAAATTTCAACTTAGCGAAATAAGCTTAAAAAAAGATGTTAAGAAAATCTTACCAAAAGTGTGTAGGATTAATCATAAAAATACCTTATTTGCGCCCTTGGAAACTGTCTAAAGACTGGCTTGACGACATCCTGGATACATTCTTCAACTATTTCAAAGTCATGAAAGGTGTTTTCTGCTTTTCCGGGACGCGCCCAACCCAAAGTTTCTACCTGGTTTAGTAAGCCCAATCAAAGTTTGATTTAAAAGGTTACAAAAAAAAGGTTGGGATTAAACATGAACATTTTTTTATGTTTGCGCGCTTAAAAACTCTCTAAAAAAAATCTGCACGATATTTTTAAGATATTATGCCACTAATCAAATGTAATTAAAGGTTCTTTGGGCGTTTCTTGGATGCGGGTAGCCCAAAATTTCAACTTAGCGAAATAAGCTTAAAAAAAGATGTTAAGAAAATCTTACCAAAAGTGTGTAGGATTAATCATAAAAATACCTTATTTGCGCCCTTGGAAACTGTCTAAAGACTGGCTTGACGACATCCTGGATACATTCTTCAACTATTTCAATGTCATGAAAGGTGTTTTCTGCTTTTCCGGGACGCGCCCAACCCAAAGTTTCTACCTGGTTTAGTAAGCCCAATCAAAGTTTGATTTAAAAGGTTACAAAAAAAAGGTTGGGATTAAACATGAACATTTTTTTATGTTTGCGCGCTTAAAAACTCTCTAAAAAAAATCTGCACGATATTTTTAAGATATTATGCCACTAATCAAATGTAATTAAAGGTTCTTTGGGCGTTTCTTGGATGCGGGTAGCCCAAAATTTCAACTTAGCGAAATAAGCTTAAAAAAAGATGTTAAGAAAATCTTACCAAAAGTGTGTAGGATTAATCATAAAAATACCTTATTTGCGCCCTTGGAAACTGTCTAAAGACTGGCTTGACGACATCCTGGATACATTCTTCAACTATTTCAATGTCATGAAAGGTGTTTTCTGCTTTTCCGGGACGCGCCCAACCCAAAGTTTCTACCTGGTTTAGTAAGCCCAATCAAAGTTTGATTTAAAAGGTTACAAAAAAAAGGTTCGGATTAAACATGAACATTTTTTTATGTTTGCACGCTTAAAAACTCTCTAAAAAAAATCTGGACGATATTTTTAAGATATTATGCCACTAATCAAATGTAATTAAAGGTTCTTTGGGCGTTTCTTGGATGCGGGTAGCTTAAAATTTCAACTAAGCGAAATAAGCTTAAAAAAAGATGTTAAGAAAATCTTACCAAAAGTGTGTAGGATTAATCATAAAAATACCTTATTTGCGCCCTTGGAAACTGTCTAAAGACTGGCTTGACGACATCCTGGATACATTCTTCAACTATTTCAATGTCATGAAAGGTGTTTTCTGCTTTTCCGGGACGCGCCCAACCCAAAGTTTCTACCTGGTTTAGTAAGCCCAATCAAAATTTGATTTAAAAGGTTACAAAAAAAAGGTTGGGATTAAACATGAACATTTTTTTATGTTTGCGCGCTTAAAAACTCTGTTAAAAAAATCTGGACGATATTTTTAAGATATTATGCCACTAATCAAATGTAATTAAAGGTTCTTTGGGCGTTTCTTGGATGCGGGTAGCCCAAAATTTCAACTTAGCGAAATAAGCTTAAAAAAAGATGTTAAGAAAATCTTACCAAAAGTGTGTAGGATTAATCATAAAAATACCTTATTTGCGCTCTTCGAAACTGTCTAAAGACTGGCTTGACGACATCCTGGATACATTCTTCAACTATTTCAATGTCATGAAAGGTGTTTTCTGCTTTTCCGGGACGCGCCCAGCCCAAAGTTTCTACCTGGTTTAGTAAGCCCAATCAAAGTTTGATTTAAAAGGTTACAAAAAAAAGGTTCGGATTAAACATGAATATTTTTTTATGTTTGCGCGCTTAAAAACTCTCTAAAAAAAATCTGCACGATATTTTTAAGATATTATGCCACTAATCAAATGTAATTAAAGGTTCTTTGGGCGTTTCTTGGATGCGGGTAGCCCAAAATTTCAACTTAGCGAAATAAGCTTAAAAAAAGATGTTAAGAAAATCTTACCAAAAGTGTGTAGGATTAATCATAAAAATACCTTATTTGCGCCCTTGGAAACTGTCTAAAGACTGGCTTGACGACATCCTGGATACATTCTTCAACTATTTCAATGTCATGAAAGGTGTTTTCTGCTTTTCCGGGACGCGCCCAACCCAAAGTTTCTACCTGGTTTAGTAAGCCCAATCAAAGTTTGATTTAAAAGGTTACAAAAAAAAGGTTGGGATTAAACATGAACATTTTTTTATGTTTGCGCGCTTAAAAACTCTCTAAAAAAAATCTGCACGATATTTTTAAGATATTATGCCACTAATCAACTGTAATTAAAGGTTCTTTGGGCGTTTCTTGGATGCGGGTAGCCCAAAATTTCAACTTAGCGAAATAAGCTTAAAAAAAGATGTTAAGAAAATCTTACCAAAAGTGTGTAGGATAAATCATAAAAATACCTTATTTGCGCCCTTGGAAACTGTCTAAAGACTGGCTTGACGACATCCTGGATACATTCTTCAACTATTTCAATGTCATGAAAGGTGTTTTCTGCTTTTCCGGGACGCGCCCAACCCAAAGTTTCTACCTGGTTTAGTAAGCCCAATCAAAGTTTGATTTAAAAGGTTACAAAAAAAAGGTTCGGATTAAACATGAACATTTTTTTATGTTTGCGCGCTTAAAAACTCTCTAAAAAAAATCTGCACGATATTTTTAAGATATTATGCCACTAATCAAATGTAATTAAAGGTTCTTTGGGCGTTTCTTGGATGCGGGTAGCCCAAAATTTCAACTTAGCGAAATAAGCTTAAAAAAAGATGTTAAGAAAATCTTACCAAAAGTGTGTAGGATTAATCATAAAAATACCTTATTTGCGCCCTTGGAAACTGTCTAAAGACTGGCTTGACGACATCCTGGATACATTCTTCAACTATTTCAATGTCATGAAAGGTGTTTTCTGCTTTTCCGGGACGCGCCCAACCCAAAGTTTCTACCTGGTTTAGTAAGCCCAATCAAAGTTTCATTTAAAAGGTTACAAAAAAAAGGTTGGGGATTAAACATGAACATTTTTTTATGTTTGCGCGCTTAAAAACTCTCTAAAAAAAATCTGCACGATATTTTTAAGATATTATGCCACTAATCAACTGTAATTAAAGGTTCTTTGGGCGTTTCTTGGATGCGGGTAGCCCAAAATTTCAACTTAGCGAAATAAGCTTAAAAAAACATGTTAAGAAAATCTTACCAAAAGTGTGTAGGATAAATCATAAAAATACCTTATTTGCGCCCTTCGAAACTGTCTAAAGACTGGCTTGACGACATCCTGGATACATTCTTCAACTATTTCAATGTCATGAAAGGTGTTTTCTGCTTTTCCGGGACGCGCCCAACCCAAAGTTTCTACCTGGTTTAGTAAGCCCAATCAAAGTTTCATTTAAAAGGTTACAAAAAAAAGGTTGGGATTAAACATGAACATTTTTTTATGTTTGCGCGCTTAAAAACTCTCTAAAAAAAATCTGCACGATATTTTTAAGATATTATGCCACTAATCAAATGTAATTAAAGGTTCTTTGGGCGTTTCTTGGATGCGGGTAGCCCAAAATTTCAACTTAGCGAAATCAGCTTAAAAAAAGATGTTAAGAAAATCTTACCAAAAGTGTGTAGGATTAATCATAAAAATACCTTATTTGCGCCCTTCGAAACTGTCTAAAGACTGGCTTGACGACATCCTGGATACATTCTTCAACTATTTCAATGTCATGAAAGGTGTTTTCTGCTTTTCCGGGACGCGCCCAACCCAAAATTTCTACCTGGTGTAGTAAGCCCAATCAAAGTTTGATTTAAAAGGTTACAAAAAAAAGGTTGGGATTAAACATGAACATTTTTTTATGTTTGCGCGCTTAAAAACTCTCTAAAAAAAATCTGCACGATATTTTTTAAGATATTATGCCACTAATCAAATGTAATTAAAGGTTCTTTGGGCGTTTCTTGGATGCGGGTAGCCCAAAATTTCAACTTAGCGAAATAAGCTTCAAAAAAGATGTTAAGAAAATCTTACCAAAAGTGTGTAGGATTAATCATAAAAATACCTTATTTGCGCCCTTCGAAACTGTCTAAAGACTGGCTTGACGACATCCTGGATACATTCTTCAACTATTTCAATGTCATGAAAGGTGTTTTCTGCTTTTCCGGGACGCGCCCAACCCAAAGTTTCTACCTGGTTTAGTAAGCCCAATCAAAGTTTGATTTAAAAGGTTACAAAAAAAAGGTTGGGATTAAACATGAACATTTTTTTATGTTTGCGCGCTTAAAAACTCTCTAAAAAAAATCTGGACGATATTTTTAAGATATTATGCCACTAATCAACTGTAATTAAAGGTTCTTTGGGCGTTTCTTGGATGCGGGTAGCCCAAAATTTCAACTTAGCGAAATAAGCTTAAAAAAAGATGTTAAGAAAATCTTACCAAAAGTGTGTAGGATTAATCATAAAAATACCTTATTTGCGCCCTTGGAAACTGTCTAAAGACTGGCTTGACGACATCCTGGATACATTCTTCAACTATTTCAATGTCATGAAAGGTGTTTTCTGCTTTTCCGGGACGCGCCCAACCCAAAGTTTCTACCTGGTTTAGTAAGCCCAATCAAAGTTTGATTTAAAAGGTTACAAAAAAAAGGTTGGGATTAAACATGAACATTTTTTTATGTTTGCGCGCTTAAAAACTCTCTAAAAAAAATCTGCACGATATTTTTAAGATATTATGCCACTAATCAACTGTAATTAAAGGTTCTTTGGGCGTTTCTTGGATGCGGGTAGCCCAAAATTTCAACTTAGCGAAATAAGCTTAAAAAAAGATGTTAAGAAAATCTTACCAAAAGTGTGTAGGATAAATCATAAAAATACCTTATTTGCGCCCTTGGAAACTGTCTAAAGACTGGCTTGACGACATCCTGGATACATTCTTCAACTATTTCAATGTCATGAAAGGTGTTTTCTGCTTTTCCGGGACGCGCCCAACCCAAAGTTTCTACCTGGTTTAGTAAGCCCAATCAAAGTTTGATTTAAAAGGTTACAAAAAAAAGGTTGGGATTAAACATGAACATTTTTTTATGTTTGCGCGCTTAAAAACTCTCTAAAAAAAATCTGCACGATATTTTTAAGATATTATGCCACTAATCAAATGTAATTAAAGGTTCTTTGGGCGTTTCTTGGATGCGGGTAGCCCAAAATTTCAACTTAGCGAAATAAGCTTAAAAAAAGATGTTAAGAAAATCTTACCAAAAGTGTGTAGGATTAATCATAAAAATACCTTATTTGCGCCCTTGGAAACTGTCTAAAGACTGGCTTGACGACATCCTGGATACATTCTTCAACTATTTCAATGTCATGAAAGGTGTTTTCTGCTTTTCCGGGACGCGCCCAACCCAAAGTTTCTACCTGGTTTAGTAAGCCCAATCAAAGTTTCATTTAAAAGGTTACAAAAAAAAGGTTGGGATTAAACATGAACATTTTTTTATGTTTGCGCGCTTAAAAACTCTCTAAAAAAAATCTGCACGATATTTTTAAGATATTATGCCACTAATCAACTGTAATTAAAGGTTCTTTGGGCGTTTCTTGGATGCGGGTAGCCCAAAATTTCAACTTAGCGAAATAAGCTTAAAAAAAGATGTTAAGAAAATCTTACCAAAAGTGTGTAGGATAAATCATAAAAATACCTTATTTGCGCCCTTGGAAACTGTCTAAAGACTGGCTTGACGACATCCTGGATACATTCTTCAACTATTTCAATGTCATGAAAGGTGTTTTCTGCTTTTCCGGGACGCGCCCAACCCAAAGTTTCTACCTGGTTTAGTAAGCCCAATCAAAGTTTCATTTAAAAGGTTACAAAAAAAAGGTTGGGATTAAACATGAACATTTTTTTATGTTTGCGCGCTTAAAAACTCTCTAAAAAAAATCTGCACGATATTTTTAAGATATTATGCCACTAATCAAATGTAATTAAAGGTTCTTTGGGCGTTTCTTGGATGCGGGTAGCCCAAAATTTCAACTTAGCGAAATCAGCTTAAAAAAAGATGTTAAGAAAATCTTACCAAAAGTGTGTAGGATTAATCATAAAAATACCTTATTTGCGCCCTTCGAAACTGTCTAAAGACTGGCTTGACGACATCCTGGATACATTCTTCAACTATTTCAATGTCATGAAAGGTGTTTTCTGCTTTTCCGGGACGCGCCCAACCCAAAATTTCTACCTGGTGTAGTAAGCCCAATCAAAGTTTGATTTAAAAGGTTACAAAAAAAAGGTTGGGATTAAACATGAACATTTTTTTATGTTTGCGCGCTTAAAAACTCTCTAAAAAAAATCTGCACGATATTTTTTAAGATATTATGCCACTAATCAAATGTAATTAAAGGTTCTTTGGGCGTTTCTTGGATGCGGGTAGCCCAAAATTTCAACTTAGCGAAATAAGCTTCAAAAAAGATGTTAAGAAAATCTTACCAAAAGTGTGTAGGATTAATCATAAAAATACCTTATTTGCGCCCTTCGAAACTGTCTAAAGACTGGCTTGACGACATCCTGGATACATTCTTCAACTATTTCAATGTCATGAAAGGTGTTTTCTGCTTTTCCGGGACGGCCCCAAGCCAAAGTTTCTACCTGGTTTAGTAAGCCAAATCAAAGTTTGATTTAAAAGGTTACAAAAAAAAGGTTGGGATTAAACATGAACATTTTTTTATGTTTGCGCGCTTAAAAACTCTC
>CAXIVM010000570.1:0-14000 GCA_964035705.1 Porites rus | reverse complement strand
GCATGAGAGAACACATATGAGAGCACACGAGGGCACGCATATGAGAGCACACATATCAAAGCACACACATGAGAGTAAACAAAAGAGACCACACATATTATGAGGACACGCATATAGACCACACATATTGAACACACATATCAAAGCATGTCAGAGCATAGGTGTGAGATGGTGTGAGAGACCACACACATGATCGCACACACGTGTGCGAGCATACACGTGCAAGCACACAAGTGAGAGCGCACATAATGTCAGAGCACATCGTTGCACTTCGAGGTTCAGAAAGCACCGTGCCTGCCATGAAATCTGCCACGAGGCTCACTCGTGCTGCACCTATTGCAAAATCTGCGCTTGCGCCTGCTACGAGATCTGCACTTCAAAGTTTACAAAGCAAAGCGCCTGCGCCTGTTGACAAAAAGCGGTTCTGCACATCAAGATTCACGTCGGGCAGCCCTGCCAGTGCGTTTTGCAAACAAGCCTGTTCCAATGACCAGTTCGAGGTGTCAAAAGGGTGGCCTGCGCGACACTTTCTCGAATTGTCCATAGCTCATTGCTCACTATGCCTGCCACGAAGTCAGAGGACGCCGAACACCACAAAAAGTGCGGCGCACGCCACGAAGTCTGCACCTCGAAGTACAACCGCTCCGATCTCCTGCACCTGCCGCACCAAGTCGACTTCAGACCACCAAAACACGCGGATGCCGTGGTCTCCACAAAAAGTGACCACCAAGCCCGAAAATGTGCACAGACCACAACGAGAGCATAGTCGAGGCAAGCACCCGCTCGGGACCACCAGTGCGCGCGAGCCTGCGCAATCAGAATGCACTTCGAAGATCTCGAGGCATGAATGTGCTGTAACTGGCAGTGAAATAGCCACCCATGCCGGTGAGCACCCTCGCTCAAACCTAAAGCACCGCACTGTTTGGGGAAAGAAACTGGGTTATAAGACTGATTGGTCAACAGGTCGACTGGCAGCTGAAATCAACCATTTATGGATTGAGGTGTAGGAATGTCGTTTGTTTTGCTGATTGGCAATCGGCCTCGCCCCCCATGACTGCAGGAAGGCTTGCAGATCACAGCCTGACATGCGGAGCGATGCAAGGTTGTTTTCCATCTACTTCATAAAATACAGAAAGCAATCAAATTCTTGGAGGTCCAAAACCAAGAGTTCGAGGAAACAATTACTCGCCATCCCGCACTCAGCATGTGACCACACCCACGCTCCGTCCGGTTGTCTGTCGATTGAATCCCCGAAGAGCTTAGTTGATGCCACTGCCAGACTCGACAAATCAAAAGCGCCTGACTCTTGTTCCCGGTTGCGCTCCAGGCGCTGGTTTGGGCCACGAAGCGAGCAAAATCCTTGTGCATCATGTACAATCATGTGGTGTTCCAGCACAGACTGGCTTGCATGTCTAGCCTTGAGACACATCCATAATCTCAGGGGCCGGGTTGGCATTGGTTTTGAAAGTGAAAAGGATGCAAAAGGCGTCGAGGGAAATTCCGGGTGAACACGCACACACACACACACACAACTGACGTGTTATCTTGGTTCAAAGCAGCCCAGCCATGCTCAACCAAGGCACTTCTTTTACCCAAGCGGATGCCACATCTGTTAAGCACCGGCTTGTTTGAGGGGGGAAAACTGAAACACTGCTCGATAAATCTGACGATGCTTGGATGTTACAGTGCTGAAGCGAATGATCTGGATAAAGCCAACCGTCAGTACTTACTATTTGATTGAATGCGCAATGGTAGGCTGTGGTCACACAGTCGTTTTGACACAGGCAACAAAGGCTTGAAGGTGGCCATGCAGAACCCAACTACCCTCTGCCCACATGCGCAGCCATTCCCAAGCTGACCCAAGCACCTCTCGTCGTCCCTTTAATGCCTCAGCTAGAAGCTTCAATGATCTTCAATCCGATCATTCACTACCTCCTGGAAATGCTGCCTTGCTATAGAAAGAAAGCTGGCTTAGATGTCTGGCAGCTAAAGAACATTCACACCACTTTGGTGTTGATGTAAGTCCATTCTGTCAAGCCATCCCTGTGGATTCAGCTTGCTTCGTGAAGGGTTTCGAGCTGTACAGTTCTACCTTGACATTGATATGGCATGGCTCTTAACCTGAGGAACAATGTTCGCTAATAGGGGCTCCTGGCATCGCTACTAGGAGCAAGGACGCTACTAGTAGCTCCTGGCCGTACTACTAGGAGCAAGGACGCTACTAGGAGCAATGTTTGCTATCAGTCAACGTCAAATTGGTGAAGTTACATGATGATGTTGATGAATATGAATGGTTCCGCCGACCTTTTCCCAGCCTAGCTAAACAGAAACTCGTATTCAGCATGTTTTTCGCATATATGGTCCTTGCCAAAGCCAAAACGGGTGCACGTACATACTTAGTACCAATAGATCCGTACACACCAGATCTGCTTATCCAGCTAGATTGCAAGTAAACCATATCCAGGCTAAGTGCCCAATTACTCAAATAACTTTTGGCAACTCTTTCAAATGTTTTCATCGGAATCCCCACCCAACTGTGGTAATGAAAATGACGTGAAAATGAATTCCACTCCCGGATTTCGTTTCGGTCATGACGTGACTCTGTTCGCTGATTGCTCAGCAACCCTTTCTGCCTGGTGTTCAGCAGGCTCCAAGACGAAAACCTCCCATGGCCTGGCGGAGTCCATGGATAGTAAGCAAAAAATAGCAAAAACCATTGAAGTACAGGCAAACCAAATTATACGACTGCAAACAAAAGAACATAGTTACGATATATATATTCAAAATATTATCTATTTATATATTAGTTAGCACTCAAGAGACCTCCACTTCTGTTTCATGCTGTTTCAAGCAACGAGCGGGATGCTATGGCCACTTTGGCCCTTTGCGCCTGGTGGCTACAAGGAGGGCCAAGCTTACCTAGGCATCTTTCAGTGTAGAGACATGTAGAGACACTGATACAAGAGATGCTCCGCGGATGCGGTCTTTCGGTTAAGTTGTAGTGTGAGAGCTCCTCGTTTCATGAGTAGGGATCTTACTGATTTGTGTTTCCCGTGTTGTTGTGGTCTGGGCAACAGCCATTAACACACCTATATACACACCAAACAACCATTCTGGGGTTCGGCATCATTGGCCCTCTTTGTTCAGAGAGGAGTCCAAACCGTATAATTTTGAAGACATATGTCATATGTCAAGGTCTCCCCGCATTTCAAGTGGCCAGTTTCTTTGTTGCACAAAATACATGTTGCTGGCATTACTCCGGGGAAATCTTCCATAGAACACGGGTCTCGAAGTTAGTGCTCATTAACATGGCACACCTGCAACGGTGACCTCCTGCGGAAATAGAAAAGCACCGGTTGAGACTATGTGGTTGAGGCTATGTGGTTTTTGGAGACTAACATAGAACACTCTCAAGTAAGCATGGCTAGTTTCTGCAGCGGAACCGCAGATGCTAACATAGAATATGCCTGATGGCCAACAAGCAGCTATGTGTTTGATCCACCTTACCCAGATTTCTCCGGTTTGTTTCCACAGCTTTTCAATACTAACATAGATCCAAATCTTAAGGACACGCACTAGCCAAAAGCAGCCACACTAACACGGCACAAGGATTTGTTTCTTTTTTTAAAAGAGATGTTAGATTTCACCGGTGTATCTCATTCCACTGTCACGCTCCGTGAGAAAATCGACCTTCCAATGCCCTCAGAATCTAGCAACAGGAAACAGTAACACAATGGGAGAGTTCAAAGAGTAACGGGACATCTCCCCATCTCAACAGCCGACTTCCTGCCAGTCCAAAACATCTGTTGTGTGCCCATCATTCGTGATAATTCTATGCACTCCAAGTGGCGAAACCGAAGCGCCTGGCATCCGGTGCTTTATTTGTCCCGGGGGCTTTGCCAACATGGGTGGCAGCTAGCCCACAATGATGTGATGGATTTTTGGCCATACACCGTAGCCGTATAGTACCCGTTTGTTGACTTTCTGGCCTACGTATGATACCTTCTTCTCTTCAAAAAAAATATATTATAATATGTAATATCCACCTGCTATCTTTCCTTGGAATCTTAGCAAGCACGAAATTAGGGAACAGCTGTTGGGACAAAGTGAGTTGGGGGTATGATCAGTGGATGTAAAAGAGATCACGGCGTGTTCTTTTTTCCTGACTCAAGACGTGAGATGATAAGCCCCAAGTAGACATGTCAACTGTCTGGAGATGAAATGCGTGGGTTGTGAAGTTCCTGAAAATTGAAGAAACAAAGAAACAGTTCTATTGCGAAACAGCACAATACATACAGTAACAGTTTTTGACAAAATGACATTGGCACCTGCAGCTAAAACGAGCTGTGACGGGCATAAGTACCCCGGTGTCTGTTTGATTTCCACAGTGTCTTCTCTTTTGACTTCTACATATCCATCCGGTCAGGTCCAACCTGGCAGGTGATCGCATGATGCCCACAGTGTAAACTCAACAAAGTATTAAACTTATATAAACACTCTCACATTCTGAACTGGCAGGATACATGTTCGTGATGCTCAAACTTGTGTAAGCGACAGTGCAGTGGAACCAGGCTGTGTTGCATTAGGTTTTCAGCTTCAACTGCCTGGCTAAGGCTGCACTCAATCTATTCTTGACGTCCCATGCTGATTGAGCCAACAGCTGCCAAACTAAAGAACCACTTTCTTGCGCCATGGGCACACCAAAAAATGGATGGTGTGCATCTTGATATTAATATGGACTTGCGTGGTTCAAAGCCGTCGTTCCTCAAGTACGCGTCTCAGCACATGTAACCTGGCTGAAAGAATGTTAAGGTGGGAGACTCCGATGGAATGAACTTGGTTCACAATGGACCGCAAGCTCCATAAGCACTGAGAGTGGGATGCAGTCGGATCCCATTTACCCATACGTAGAGGGAGCAAGTGTATCCACACAGAATTCTCAATTGCGATGATACTAAAAAGTCAAAAACTGTTAAGCCAGTCTACAACCACCTACCAAGTCAATACTCCCCAAACCACTGTAGCTATTGCCGCTTCACTGGTCCCCTCACAACATTCAAGACGTCAAGGCTCCTCGTCCAACAGCCGCTTACAAAATGCTGTGCCCAGGGTTGGCCCGGCACAGAGCCAGCAAAACACACCTTCATACCACAAAAAGTAAAGCAGGAATGAGGCACCCAAAAAAACATGCCAACATGGCATTGTTCTTAATTCAAAAATAATTGGTAAGTTCGGAAACTAACAGTTGCGGTCTTCACAAACAGTATTTATTTGTGATGGTAAACTACTGCAGCTCTCATTGCCCTATGGAGACATCAAACGCGCAGGGGCGTTTGATATTCGCAAATAAATAGAGTAACCTTGTAATGTAGGCTGTGTTTGTCCTGACCCTGGTGACGTATTTGAGTTTACTTGCTCCGGCACTGTTCCGGTTTATTGTTTGTGGGATGCTTTTAGATGCTCTGCGCCTAATCTTCGGGGCAAGAACAGGAAGAACGTAGAAGATTCCTCAATTTGCAACAGCTAAGTTTATGCCTCCTGCCGGTAATGTTGGATCCTGATTACTAAATGGGCCCTCCATAATCAATAATGTTAATTGTTCAAGCAATTCAGGCATCCATGTTTGTTTTAAGGGCCCTCTATAATGGCAATGTGTTTTTTGGTTCCTAATCTGTTGTTATCTGAAAATGAACCCTGTCCACCTGCACTCCCGCCTCCGTTCCGAAGCAAGCAACACAATAAAACAACAATAAAATACATTAACAAACAACAACAACAATCCTGTCCTGAGATAATACTACTAAAACAATTGTAGTTTAGTAATTTGTAACTAAAGATGTCCCTAGCTCTTCTTCAATACTGACAGTTTCCCCAAGCCAGCCACCAATTCCTTTATCAATCCGTGAAGGTTGCTCCTAAACTAAGGTAGTTTACCAGAAAGGCACCAAATCCGGAACAACAGATTTGTCTAATGGGTTCCCAATTGTGAAAAGATTTCTCACCACGGACAATAAATCCTTTCCTGAGATCACTACTACGTCAATGGCTGGATTGCTGAGATCCCTTACTTAGCTCCTGGGGCCAATGGTGGTGAGATCAAACAGCAGCAAAAAGAATACTGATCAGGATCCAACATTACTTGTCAGTCATCTCATCCATGGCCACGGGTCCCACGATGGTTGCAACGCACTTGTCGGAAGTGTCGGAGTTGTTTCTTCATATTTCCTGGGTGTGTGCTAAAGATGTACGTCAGTGTACATTCACTGTTTCTTCCAAAACCCTGCACCCTTGGAGATCTCCAGTTCAGGCTACCAGTGAGAAGTCCTCCACCACTGGGAGGATTTCAGATCATTCCTGTCGACCATTCGTCAAAAAAATCCAGAAACCAAATAGCCAGTGGCGATAACCAAGTGCCGGTGGCGAAAGCCCATGATGGGCTGCAAATGGTTGTCTGGAGATGTTAGCAGGGAGCCAGCGGATGGACAAACAGCTGTTGTTACCTCACCCTGCGGGGCTCTGTTTGGAGCCACCCCTAAATCCGGATCAACGGCAATATTGGTAACATTGGTGTTGGTGCTTGTTTCCTGGAGATTAGGGTGGCACATGGCCGAAAGTTCCAAATTTCACATCAGTGAAAAGGCCTCAGTGATCGCACATGTGCGCAACCAAGGGTTCCCGACGTCGACCGTACGGCTTGAACGTTCAACAGTTTGTCGGCCAAGGCCATGGGGGAACCCAATAGGCGGTTCCACCACATCCGGGCCAGAAGACCACAAATCAATCCCAGCAAAAAAAGCACTAAACCGAGGTTCAGAAAGAAGAGAAAACGAGATCTGGTAGGAGCTGCCAGACTTGTAGATAGCTTGAAGGATCAAATATGCAACTAATGATAGTTACCGTACTGGACAGGAATAAAGACCATCCTCACATCCTATATATATATAACACTTTAACTTCCTAACCGGTATGTTTTGTGAGAGCTGAATGCTGAAACTGAACGTTCAATGACTGTGCATAAGGGCCTAAAAAGGTAAAAGAGTGGTTCTTACTCAGTTGTTGTGTCATCTTGAGCGCCCTGGTGGCGAGAACGTTACCAGTGGCTGGGACCACATTACCACGGGACCACGAACCAAACCGGGCCGCTTCATCCTCTTTTCCGTCCGAGTCCGGTATGCGCAAGAGATTGAATTTGTTTGAAGTACATGATGTTCCTGTCAAGAACTCTGGCAGTGACCTCTGGTAGTTTGGGCGCAGTTCAATTGTATTGCCAGGGTCTCCTCTGCCTTGCCTTGTGTCAATGGGTTTTCAGAGTGTTCGAATCTTGTTCCTGCTTCATTGTCACAGTCTTTGGCGCAACGGACACCAGTGCCAGGCACCAGCCCCACATGTGGCATCCGACTGACATGGAAATTGAAAAAAAAATGGTGGATCGAAACTGCTGTGGTTTGCATTAGGTACACTTCCCAAACAACGTCTGTCCAAGCTGTTTTGATCCATACCCCTTAAACAATTCGAAGGCCTTATCGGGCTATGCCTTTCAGTTTACATTCGTGGTGAAGGAGCTTGCTTGCCAATGGCGATATCCAGCATTTCTCCCACCGACTTCGACCTTGGTCATTGGTCAAATCGAGACAACACCATTTGTCAAATCGGGAAAAGCATCTTCTAGCCACCCTTGCGTGTTCCATCTGTTCAACTGAGGCAGACCGACTGCACACAATTCAAACCGAAACAAACTTGTGCAAAGCTGTCAACCTGCCACATTACTAGCTATGTCATGAACATTGTGGTGCGGTGCGACAATGCTTTCTGGGTGGGGTGCTTGTAAACCTCAATCTGTGTTGCCCAAGAAATTAAGATGTAAGGTGTCTGACATGGCCATTAAGTTCAAGTGTTATGCTTGAGTCACGGCAAAAATAGATTATGTCCTACGGTCACCGAGCCTCTCAATCAGGGTTGGATTCTCTATCGATCATGAATCATCGCCCACCCATCGGACACAGGACTCTGGACCTTGCACACACACACTTCGGAAGTTAACAAGGGATATTTGATGCCATGAAGCACATGGCCTCAAGCAGCCATCAAGCTGGTTCTTCTTGCATCACGACTACCCGAACTATAGGTTGGCTCTGCTGACGATGCACTTGGTTTTCATGTCCTCCTTGGCCTGGACAGGATCGCCACCTCAAACGGGGTCGGGAGGTCCACGAAGGAAGTGAACACGCCATTCATCCATGAGGTTACTTATTTAATATGATGTTTATCTTATTTTGTTGTAAGTGACCATGAGGACTCAAAACTAGCAAAAGCTCCACTTTTAAAATGCTCGAAGTACAGAACCCTCCGAGATCTCTTTGGTGAATCCTTCTAATCATAGACTATTCGACTTGGTTTGACCTCTTGGCACCTGGATCCTTCAAGAAAGAAGGACGCATGGCCTCATCAAACATGTTTCCAGATGAAAGTGATTTCGCCCATCCCTTCGCTGGAGGATGCAGGGTGGGTCCAGGGTGGGTGGAAGAAGTGCCATGGAGTGTTGGTCAGTGACAATCTGCGCACAATCCCAAACGACTGCCCAAACCTGAACTGGTGTATTTCATGCAGCAAACAAAGTACGGTAGATGCAAGTAGGTGCAAGTAACTTAAGAGAAGTTTTGTTGTATATGTCGTATTATATATATATATATGCCGAATCGAATTTAATGATCCCTTACCTGTCTGGACCAATCACATTGAGGCAAAGACCCAGCACACGAACAACCTGGGGCTGGGCTGAGAGGCGCTCAGCTATAAGGCTGCAGTCCGAGTGACCATTGATTGAATCCTGCGTAATCCTGCTAATAGTGGATTGCCACACAGCAAGGAGAATTAGACACTGCTTCACCAGAATCTGGGGAAAGGGACAAAGGACAAATGCAGGAGCACCAATATCGTTCTTCCGGCTCGGCGTGATGGGTTTCTGAGATCGTCAAAATTTGTATTGTCCACGTTCTTCTGGGCAGCTCATCAAATTTCCTCATGCGGATTCATGGTACTTCATGATCGCATGAACCGGTCCTTGAAGCACTGGCCAACTCGCAGAAAGCTGTGCTCTGAAAACTGTAAAGCACATTGGAAGTGCCTTTGACTGCCCTCTCACCATGTAGGAAAGCCCTCCTCGCTAAATTGATATGATATGGCTGATATGGCTCTTCTTGGATGGTGTTCGTAAAAACTGTGAGTGTCTAGTGTGGGTCCTAGAGGGCGAAAAACTACACGATACTACAAGCATGTACCACACATCTCTTTCCCAGCAAGCTTCCTGCGCAAGATCTTGGGGTCCAACGTCTGCCACATGGTTTGCGAGCTTCTTCTTGTCAGCATCATAGCCAATGTCCACAAATGTCGCCTATGATATGTCCGAAATGACCCTTCCCAGGCAAGAATTGTCAAAGGCAAATGGGAGAGACGACCATAGCAGTTTTCTCTATCCAGAGCCTCAAACTAGATATACATGCCATAGATGGCCGTGTGCTTTTTGTGCCCTTGTATACGTGATGTCTTGTCTTCATTATATATTTGCAGGGCCACTGGTGAAAAATTGGAAGGTCTGAAGTGTATGTTTGAACACGGCTCCTGACTGGGGAGAAGAAAAAGTATCCAAAAGGCATTAAATATCTTTAAATTACAGTTCAACACTAGCACTTGACAACCCCTGTAAAGCCTCACTGACACCGTCCAGAAGCCCACAATCATCACGACGTATCCATAACCCATAAGGTCATTACGCCATTGCAATAACGTCGTTACCCCCCCACCCCCCATGTGTGTGTGTGTGTGTGTGTGTTTGTCTGTGATGTCATGGTGAAGCACATCTATGTGGAACAAAATGAAGAAGACACCACGGCCATCTATGGCACGTGCTCCAACTACACACGTATCAGCAGGACAGTTAATTGTGAGTGTCTCCAAGCCAGGCTGGGTGAATACTTTCAACGCCTTTCCAACGCAGAGGAGAACTCCGGGCAAGCCAGATTTGGACGGCAAGCACACCCACAAATCTCTTGACCGTGTCTCTTGACCGTGGAAAGCCTGGGCTCATCAAACCAAGATTATACTTGCAACCCACAAAATCCAAGGTGAAATAGCAAATAATGCTTAATGTTCATGGAACTAACCATGCGAAACCCTTCTTTCCCCTCGAAGGCCAACAGCAATCCAGTAGGACACCCCAAATTCATCCAAATTCACATACCCACTAGAGGCACAAGAGTCTGTGCAGAAGAAGCACAGAGGAACCTCATCTCTTGACGCACACCATCCCGCCACCATCTTCACACCTTGATCGTTCCATCCTTTCCGATGATGAAGGTCTTCCGGTCAATGTTGGGACCTTCAAACACCCATATGCTGTGAGCTTGACAAGCTCGTGGCTGAACGTTAATTTCATGCTGATCATGGAGACATGCCAGCTGGTTAGACCCTTGTGATGTCCAATGTTCCCGAGTTTCCAAGGTTCTGCTGGATTTCGGGGACTGAACCCCATCCGATACAGTAACATCAGCTCATGAGCCTGTTGCGCCTACCTGACTTGATGCGAAGCACCTTTTGTTGCACCAACCATGTACAGTATGAATATCCATGAACATAGTGGTCAAAACTCTACAGACATTCGTTTACAGTGATTCTAGGTATTGCTTTAAAGCCAAACTCATACAAGGCTTCTTCGAGTAAGTTCGTGTGAAGTATAGAAAGCAAGAGTGACCAGAAAGTTGCCTGCTGAGGATCTTGATCCACATCATACATTGCAAAGATCCAATAATTCCAGCTGACTCCCGATAATCCAAATGAAGTGCCCGAACCAAGAGAGACATTGCACCAAACCCGCGAGTTCCCCGGGCCTTGCTCCTCCAACTCCAAATAGGTGCCGTAGGCCCTTGCCACACTGCCGTCGTCGCAAAGCAGGGGGAAGTCGAGCTGCAGGGATTGTGCTTGCCTGGAACTCATTGGCTGATAGTGCTCTAAGGCTCGCTAATAAGGCCCTCATTGTCGAAATGGAGTGTTGGATGTCTTATGATGCCTTGAATCTAACTGATGAAGGTCAGTCAACCCTCAGGTCATCCGATGGATAGAACTGCAACCACACCTCATATGAGTTTCATGACCAAAAGACTGGTGCATTTGCTTCTTGTCGTTGTGTTGTCCAGCTACTCCTGCAGATCAATCTTAAATCCAGCCACCCTGCCACCCTCTTCCGTTGCTGAAGCTGTCCTGGCAAGTGCCTCCTTGGGCTCAATCTGAATCTGGCACCGTGAGTGAAGTTTCAAATGGTGTCAATGAGGATCTCAGCATCCGAAGAAACGACGTGCTTTGACAACAAGGTACGTGGTACGTTAACGTTTAATTAATAGAATCCTTTTAAAGGGCACCGCATTTAAGGGGCCCCTATTAAAGAGGGGGCCCTCAACTTCTTTTCCATCATGCCTTTTTCACGTGAAGATCCGTTGAGCAGGAGGGCTGTCCCTTGGGTTGGTGTCATCGTCACTGCGATAAACGAAGCCTGTGCATCGCACTAACTGGTCAGGAGTACTCCCACTACTGTTGCACCGCGCTCGGCCAAGGCCTCAGCACTGAAGCCGAAACAGTGTAGATTCGTCAGCTGTCTCGTTTCTGGTAGAACAGGGTGTATGAAACGAGGTTTCTGACACTATGAGCCCTTTGGGTTTCTCGGCGTTGAAATGATCGGAAGTACCACAAAGAGTGTCATGCAAGCCCACGTGTCAAAGAGTTCAACAATCAATGAGCAACCCGCTGTTTTTATGTTTCCTATGGACCTTGAATCTCAGAGTTCAGAGATATTCAGAGAATATGAACATATATAGTATATCACGTAATCATTAACACACGACATTGCCAAAGGCTTGTCCATACCAAGCATCAGCTTTCTCAGTGGCTGACTCTGGTCGCTTTGCCAAAGAGCTGGCCAGGAGCGACTCCCAAAAACCCACCAGTAAGAGAACTGGGGATTGGATAGGTAGACTCTGGTTGCTTCCAGCATCTCACAGCTGTTTATGTAGGCCCGTAGGCATCCGTAGGCTGTCCTGCGAGACAAGTTTCCAAGGTTTGATGAAGGGAGAGGCAAGGGTCCAGCAGCCCTGACCATCCCTGACAATCAGCCGGTTCCACCCTCACTTCTTGCAAATCGCCGCCTCAGTCATACTTGGGTTTTGCACGGCTCTCTTCACCAACCAAACTCCAAACGGTTCAAAGTCCAGAGCTCCGAACGTAGCGTCCTTTGCTCCTAGTAGTAAGGCCAGGAGCCCCTAGTAGCGTCATTGCTCCTAGTAGCGATGCCCTTCGCTCCTAGATGCTTTTGCAAGCAGCAGTGTTTCAGCATGTTTCTGTTCAAACTAACATTTGGGGATTTGAGCAATGGTCCACGGGTTCCGCAGCCATTTAACGCAGCTCCAATTATGGTCAGGATCCCTCACGTCACGTTTGTTGTTTTCTTTACAAACATTGTCAGGTTGAACATGTGTCTGACTTGTAGCTGTTTGCTTCTGTACGTGAGAGTGGTATCATTCAGGCACATCAGGGCCCAGCACTTTGATCTAAGCAAATACATATTGTTTTTGTCTGGCATGATTCTTGATGATTCCAAGATGATAACAAACAACAGCACATGAGCTGCCAACCAAAACAGTGCTCTCAGAGTTTCAGTACCTCGCCTCTAAACCGGCTGCCCGGCCGGAAGAAGACCACCAAATACCTCTCGCGCTGAAGTCAGAGCTAGGCGACCCTTCTCCATAATGTCTTAATTTATAATGTGCTGAAAGTTGGAATGTAATAATAATCATAATCCAAGGAACTCTCATTCCCAACATACTGTATCAGAGTCATTGTGTCCCTCTCAACACACACTCTGGAGACACATTGACGCAGATTCACACAAGTGCATCGCTACTAGTAACAAGGGCATTACTACTGGTAACAAGGAGCAAGGAGCTACTACTAACAAGTGCGCTACTAGTAGCTTCTTGCTCGTAGTAGCGATGCCCTTTGTTACTAGTAGCGATGCACTTGTTACTTGACTGGTCTCACTCCGACCAGAACAGGTCCTATCCCGTGGAGCCCCCGCGCAGCCCCCGCTGCAGCCCCCGTGCACTCGTTGCCCTTCAGGAGCTCTGCGAGCGTCAACTGGAGCGTCACTTCTCCGGATGCTTATGTGGATCACTGGTGGAAATTCGAGTAGTCATGCCATGCAGTTCAAACGGGTTGTAGGCAGTTCAGATTGCCTAGTATTTAAGCCATTCAAGCCTGTAGTCAGAGTGGCGAACTTGCGAGGCGGTGTATCAAGTTCGTGAGACATCGAATTACGTTCTTCTTACATTGCCTTGGCCTCAGGTCTGCTCATCAGCGCCAGCAACTTTGGAACACTATATTATATAATATACATAGCATAATTGTAGCTACCAGTACTTCCTGTAACAAAGTGTAGCGTCGAGCAAAAAGTAGCCATTGTGCTCGCCCCTTGGCGCTCGCCTCTCCCCCGGTGCTGGCTGCGAGCTTGAAGTCAGGAGCTGGATCCCCTGGTTGCGCCTGAGCGGTTGTGCTACCAGGCGTGAGCCAAGCGAGCCGAGCTAGCAGGTTGTGCTACATCGCTAACAGGTTGGCTTGTAGCAACCAAAGCTGGGGCTCTGGCCACTCCACGCGCAGTGAACTGCATGGACAGGCCTTGAGGAGCCTCTTGGATGGCACAAAGAGGATGGATTTGGATCAACACCAAACGGTACCAATGAGATACTCCCAATTCATTCTATGCATCTGATCGGGTTTGTTCCACGGCTTTACATTGAGCAAGCTAAATACTATTGCATCGTGCTTAGCCATTTGACAAAGATTTCTGAGCCGATTCCAAGCTGGTTGCCAGCGGTCTGGAGAGGCAAAATTTGGAGACTCGTGAGACCGAAGTGCCAGGAGCCTTTGTTACGTTCGTAGCGAACATTGTTCCTAGTACG
>CAXIVM010000569.1:0-15000 GCA_964035705.1 Porites rus | reverse complement strand
AACAGAACGGTTGCTCCTGGGAGATATTTTTCATGCAAAAAATGATGCAAAAACACTGTGTTTTACAGTGATTTCTTGCAAAATCCTCTCCAAAATTGAGGTTTTGAGCTATTTGTTGATCAATTTTGTGAGATCCAAGCCTATCCCAATTTAGAGGGAATACCAAAAAACGGTTGGAATAATCATTGCTATATTAAACTGCTTTATGTCTAATTCAAAAGGTTCCCTCTAGATCTGATCACTTCTGTGAAAAAATATAAAGCTTTCATTTCAAAAGCTTTCCTCTGGATCTCTGGACATAGTCATGGTATTTAAAAAGCTATAAGTATGTATGTAAGTGTTTCTTTCAAATGCTTTCCTTCAATGAACATACACAAATCTAGGAAATCTACTTTCCCAGAGATCCAGAGGAAAGCTATTGAATCTAGAGATGTATAGTATTATATCTTCATTCGCTCATGATGCTACATTCATTGTGGGCAGAGAGAGATTTACCTGATAATATTTATCATTGGTGTTGCACATTGATAGTGGGCAGACGAAGAGCTGTTATTTGTTGTCATTGACATTGGACATGGAGACTGGGCACAGACAGATCAAAAAAATTGCGTTTCGCCTAGTTCTCAGAGCAGTTTTTGAAAATTTGCACGGTATTTACAGTGTTTTCTAAGGGTTTTGAGCTAGTGTGTGCTCTCCCCAGCACACCCACCCTCAAATAAAAGGGCATTGGCTCTGGTATTTATCCTTCACTTTTCCCATTCCAAGTTGGCACAAGTGAGTCTGTCGAGGTTCTTGCAGCTTCCCCATGGGGAGTGGCTGGGCAAAACACCTTTCAAACTCAGCCACAGATATTTAGGAATAGATGCAAAAAGCATCAACAAGCAGTGAATGCACTCCAAAAGTCCAGCTTCTAGAGCAAAGCCGTCAACAACTGCAGACTCTTCCTAGGTTGCTGATTCTTTGCAGGAAAGTATTTCACCTTGGTCTTGGAAGATGTCCTTCGAGGATCAGTCATAGGAGGCCCCCCTTCATTCCCCACAAGCATCAGTGTCTATCCGTGTCAAAAAGGCGTTCTTTGTTTTCGGCCCGTTTGCACTACCAGGCCGTCACTGGAACTCAGGGTGCTGACCGACTTCTGATTTGAGACCACATGATTTGATGACCGCAGGGAGGAGCTTCAGGTGTGAGACTGCGGCAAGAACCAAGTGAGAAGGAAGGTTGTAGCAGGTCACAGCGGCCTAAGACTTGAGGGGGGCTTTGCCAGCAAGACTGAACATCTAGAAGTCTAGAAGCGGCAAGTGTATATTGGACGTGTTAGTACCTCCTTGTAGAGCATGGTGACTGTAGAGCACTTCAAAGGTCCTTTCATGTGCTTTCATGTGTTGAGTGTTTGCCTCCCACGAGGCTTGACCCGGTAAAACCGACATCGAGTGGTTACCAGATGGGCATGTATATAGAGAGAGAGAGAGATGAGACAGAATAGAGGGAGAATTATATAGATCTGTAGATGGTGTTGATCCATTTATGGTGGTAAGATGTGGTATACGCGAGTGGTTGTTGACCTTGTTGATTTTTCCGTTCGACATTGGTTGTTGAACCTCCTGCTCCACTCATTGATGTATAGTCGTATAATGCTTCAATTGTCAACAGGTTGCTTCAACGGACGGGCGTGTCAGCATTTGAACTACGTACCCCGCTAAGCGACCTGGCGAATCGGGTGACCTGGCCACATGTGGATCCTGGTGAGTATGAATGCCCAGGCCATGGCCCGACGAAAACCTTCCGGTTGAGAGGTTGAGAGACCAGGACTAGGACCCTGGTCTGTAGTGGTACATATGGGATGGGCGACCTTAGGGCTGTGAAGAACCTCTCTTGGTTCTCCGGTTCCTTCAGCAAATCCGACCAATCCCTTCCTTTGGTCGTTCAGTACCCCTCCCCCATCCCCCCATCCACCTCTCAGACTTGACTGTGGGTCATGGCACCCGGTTAGAGCATCCTCCCAAGGAACAAGAGTCGCAGGTCAGAAAGTGTTTCAGACGTACCCGGCCTGGCAGCGCTGGCCAGGGAGTGTAGAACATGTTGCCAACGAAGTCCCGGCAAATGAGCATGTCCATGTCCGGTCTTGAGTGGATGGGTAGCGGAGGGATCTTAAGGTCCTTGTTTTTTTTCATGAGATTGATGTCTTCCCGGACAACGGAACAACAAAACCCACACAAAAGCACAACACCAACTCGGGTGATCGCGGTTGCCGATGATACAGATGGTTTGATCATGTTTGATCCCGCTGGTTTGTTGCGGATTTGACCTGCATATCTTGAGACCTGCCCAAGATGGTTTTCCGGAAGCACCGCCCAGTGCTTGGCCCGTCGCTTTTGGGATACCAACTCAGTACCTCCAAATTTGCCCTCGTGTTCTCAAAGCAGGGATCAGATTGGGCGAACTTGATGAACGTACATGTAACTCACCTGTAAGTCTCACTATGTGACTTTGATCATTGACAAACCTTGCGGCTAAGCATGTTACCTCTGTGAAGGCCTTGGAAGATAAATAGCACCCTGTGAGAGTTACCATGAAGTTCGATGAGAATGCAGTTGACCGTGAGCTGTCCCGCAATGCCAGAAGAGCAGTACCTACACTTGTTTCACATTGCATGTAGAAACCAAGCAGCATCTCCCGAAGCGGAAAAGGGGCCGTGCTCTGCGCCAGTTGCAGCTTCGCACTGGTAGCGGAGCCGGTTCCCGCGCCATGGCAAATGGCAATGGATCCGGCGGCTCCGTTTTCTGGAAGGACGACGAAATAGTCGTCGATCGTGAAGGCATTCCGCACTATACCGGCAATAGGCCTGAGCTCATGCGAGAATACAGGAAGAGAGTCCTCTTTGCCTACAGCTCCTTAGAGGGCGATGGAGACACAGAAGAGAAAGAGAAGAGGGACTTGAAAAAGAGGCAAAAGGCTTTCGCCAAGAAATTGCTGAACGGTCTTCATGGAGAAGCTTGGCGTGCTTGTCAGGACCTCATCACAGATATGGCCAAGCTATCGGAGGAGCGTGGTTTTCAGCATGTTTTGTCAGCCCTGCAGTCGATTGAGAAAGTGACCGTGATCAAGAAGACCGAGCAGTTCGACCGCTTCTTTGAGCGGGGATTCAGGAAGAGAGGACAGGCCTTAGATGCAAACCTTCGTTCACGGAAGTTGGACTGGGCCGAGTTGCAGGAGCTTGATAGTGAGACCAAGATGTCCTCAGATTTGCTGGCTTATTTTGTTTTGAAGCAGTGTGGATTGAGCAAAGATGACAGGCGACAGATCCTGCTCAACAGTGGTTCCGATTACAACCTCGAGTCCATCGAGAAGGCCATGCGTGTGTCGTACTATGACATTCATGAGAAGGAGAAGATCGGCAAGTTCCATGACGACAGGCGCGGCAAGGGCTATGGAAAGACTCAGGAGCGCTACTATGCTCACCTGGTCGATGATGGAGGCACACCGAACAAGGAGGCCCTTGTGTATGAAGCAGCTTCATCGAATGACCAGGCCTTTGAGTATGAGCACGATTTTGAGAATGACCTCATGACTGAGTATGAGTCCTACATGGTCCGTGAGGATGAAGAGTACCAGGACTACGGCTATGAGGCCAATGAGATGGAGGAGGAAGGTTCGGACGTTGGAGCCTCGCAGGATGAGGAGGTGTACCAAGCCTTCAGTGCCATGGACAAGCAGCGCCGTTCATACCAGGAGTCTCGTCGAAAGCTTCGTGAAGTTCAGAAACAACGTGGCTTCTTCAAGGGTGAGCTCACCTTTGAACAACGACGAGCAGCAGTTCAGAAAGAGAAGGAACGGACAAGATGTTCGGCATGTGGAAAGATTGGGCACTGGGCAGGTGACACTCAATGCCAAAAGTCCAGCAAGACCTCAGGTCCGCATCGTGGCAAAGGCAAGTCGAAGGGCAAGAAGAAGGACGGCGGCAAGGCTTAATTGGTTTCAGATGGACCCCTGTTCTTCACCTTGGACGATGACGACTTCGATGTGGGCAATGACGTGACCGCCTACATGACCTCAGAGCATGAGCATCACATGGAGCAAGACTCAGGCTACACGGAGACAGATGATCGTCGAAAGGTTCGACAGCCTGAGGAGGCAGCAAGTGTGTACACCTACGATGGTGAGAACGACGCTCCATGGGCCTTGGTTGGTGACCGCATGCCGCATTCACCGACTACCTCACCGAAGTCCGGAGATCCTCTTTCCCGTGACACCGTGATCCGGCGGCAGCTTCAGAGTCCAGTTCGTGTCGAGAAGTCGGATGTGAGCATTGTTCCAGTGCTCAACCTGGCGACCTTGAAGCCAGACTTGGAGGAGATGACGGTGAGGAAGCTTCAAGATGAATGTGAGCGTTGGGGCATTCGTGTGTCGGGCACCAAGAAGGAGTTGATTCAGCGTTTGACTACCTTGTTTCAAGGACATCCCGTGGCTCGCAAGGGCTGCAGCAAGCAGTTCGTCATGTTGTCGGAGGAGGAAGTGCCAGGGATGAAGACCTTGATCTATGAGTCCCCCTCGCCAAAGGTCAAAACTTTGGAGGTAGCCTCGCATGCAGCACCACCACCGTTGCCTTCAGGATCCAGAGAGCGAGGAGTTGGTTCAGGTGGAGGATATGATGCATCTTCGTCGGCAGTGTATGAGAGCCCAGATCGTCGTTCCTTTCGGAGGGACAAGTCAGACCCAGTCGTTCAGGACATGGAGCAGCGAGGACTTATTCGATCTCCTGCCGCATCTACATCGATGGCATCACCTTCCCCATCGAAGAGCGAACCTGTGGGCTTTATGCCAAGGGAGATTGGCCAGATTCTCCATGATGTTCCTTGCTCAGCTTGCGGTGGAGACATGTTGCTACGAGAGAACCGCCGAGACGGTTCGAAGTTCTTTGGTTGCTCGCGCTTTGCAAGGACTGGATGCCGACACACCATCAACTACCACCACGGCATCGACATGTCCCGGGAGGCTTTGCGCCTCCGACAGCGCGGCTAGAAGCCAAGAGAGCGGGCCGAGGCATTTTGCCTATGCAAACGGCCCTGAGTTGCATGAACCGAATTTAGAAAGCACTGAGCCCAATGCGACGGCCCTTGATGAGAATTCAGCTTTGGAAGATGTTGCGAGCACAGAGTTTCACCAGATGGATGCAGTTCCTGGAGAGCTAGACGAATCTAGAGTTTGCTTGCTTGACACGGCATGCACCTCTTGCATGCACAGCCGGCGATGGCGAGTTGCATACTCGCGCCATCTTCCGCCAGGAGTCACTTGTGAAGAGACTTCGAATGTCAAGACGTTCCACTTCGCAGATGGCTCCAGTGCTCCAGCTAAGGTGTGGAAGATTCCTATTTTGCTTGGAGGACGAAGAGGCGAGGTGATGTCGGCAGAAGTTGAAACAGGCTCTACACCACTACTCCTTTCAGTGACCTCTATGGACACACTGGAGATGGACCTTTTTCTGAAGCAGCGCAGAGCTCATATAGGAGCATTGGGTGTTGATGTTGAGATCTTGATGACTCGCACCAAGCACCGTGCCATCGACCTGACTAGTTCTCAAGGACTATCATTGTCGACAGTGCCACAGTTGACTTCAGGACAAGGACCAGCTCTTGTTTCCCCCAATGAAGATCTGTTCATTTACCTGACAGAAGAAGCGGCTTACCAGATCTGTGAGGCCTTACCGGTCTTACGAACTTCAGCACAGGACCTTGATGCACATGCCAAGGAGGAAGTCGCTTTGGTGCTTGGACCACGTGGAGTGCGAGCGAAAGATCCGCGAGGTGAACTGCATGAGAGAAGGAGGAAAGAGCTTGAGTTGGCACACCGCCAAATCCAGATCCAAGACAAACGAACTTGGATAGCTTTGAAGAGAAGCTACAGTTTTGCAGAGCAAGCAGCAACAAATCAATTTCAGACTACCGTACTCTTCGAACCGTGGGGCAGCAGTTTTGGAGTGACAAGGTATGGGGCTGAACATTTCGGTTGGACCAATTCCCAACCGCTGGATGCCTTAGATGGTTTTGATCTCCTTTCTTCCAAAGGCCAACGACTTCTTTGGAGGACACTGCGTGAGCATAGGCCTTACCTGGTCATCATCGCTTTCGACTGTCGGATTTGGAGTTTGCTAAACAATCTTTGCTCAGCAACAGGGCACTCAAGTTTTCTTGAATTCCTGCGCAGTACAGTGGGTAAACAGACACTCAAATTGGTTGTTTCGATTTGCAAGCATCAGCACAAGCAATTTCGATATTATCTGATTGAGAACCCAGCAGGAAGTCAGGCATGGCCCTATGAGTCGATTTTGGCTCAGTTGTTGACAGAAGAGTTTGGAGGCAAATTTGTTGTTGGCGATCAGTGCCGATACGGCAAAGTGGACCGGGAGAGCGGGCGGCCCATCATGAAACCAACAGGATGGCTTTCAAACAATGAGCCCATCTTGAACGCATTGGGTCGTCGTTGCAAGTGCAGTTTTGGAGCACACCAGACGGTTGTTGGTTCAAACAAGTTTGGCAAACGTTCCCTTCAAGCAGCCGCATACCCCCTTGGTGTTTGTGCAGCAATTTGTGAAGCAGTTTTGAAATCAATGATTATGGACTATGCAGCACGGACACCCGAAGAGTTGAGTTATCCAGCGATGGAGGTTGATGAGCCCGAAGAACCGGAGATCCAAGTGATCGGTGATGAATCCACTATGGACTATTGGGAGCTTCAACCAGAATCCATGATCAGGCACCATGTTTTTCCTAGAAAGGCACTTTTCTCGCCCATGAGTGTTGAGGAGCTTCCATGTGATTTTCATCGGCTTTTACCTTCCCGCACGTCCAAGATGCAGTTCGAGGACGGCACTGAGAAGGAGCATGTTGATGAATGGACCAGTCCTGAAGACCCATTCAGGCGTGGTCAACTTTCCTGGCTTGGAACGACTGAGATTAAGCTGTTGCCAATGGCCGAAGACGAGGTCATGCCAGAAGCTGTGCCAGAGACCCCGGCACCTTTTACACCGGCCGCGGATGCGGCGCCCATGACTCCGGCGCCGGAGACACCAGGCGGTGGAGGAGCCTTGAGACGGAAACGCCCTAGGACTCGGCAGCTTCAACGTGGTTTTTGGCACCAAGTTTCCTCAGTTGATTTTCAGAGTTTACTGGAAAGGACTAGAGATTGGTTGACAGACCATGGAGGTTCAGATTGGCAGATTCTTCCCCTTGGGGAGGACCTTGGGCATGATTGGTTAGTGCATGAATCAGCAAACGCAGAACTACAACTTGTTTTGGTGTCTTCAAACGCCAGGAGGTTGAGGAAGCCGCAGCCTTTTCTTTCACCGGCAGAAGCACCACTTCGCAAAGCAAACTTGTTGTTAAAGAACCGTGTTTGTTTGAGCACAGCTTGGGAAGACTGGGCGCAGCTTGCACCAACCTCACAAACCCGACCTTTAGTGGCACAACAGCGGCAACTTTGTGTCATTTGTTTTGGCAAACCCCTTGGAGAAGACCCCCACGTGGAGCCACAGTCAGATCCACGGGCTGGTGAGAGAGAGAGAGAGATTGCGCGAGCAGAGATGGCAGTCGCTTCCTCGTGAGTTGAAGCTGGCCATCAGACGAGTTCATGTTAATCTTGGACACGCACCAGTTCCGGCAATGCTGAAGGCACTTCGTGTGAGCAGGGCTTCGGAAGTGGCAATCCGAGCATGTCGGTTGTTTCGATGTGTTGATTGTCCCAGGGTTCAGTTGCCAAAGAAACCTAGACCTAGCAAGCTTCCGCTTTCGGAGGAGTTTAACACTCATGTGGGCATTGGCATTTTGCAGGCCAGAGACGCAGATGGACACACATGGTCTTGGTTGAACATTCTGTGTCAGGGTACAACCTTTCAGATTTGCGTTCTTTTGGACGACACCAGTTTCAATCCCACTTCAGAGGCGGTTTTGCGTGCTTTTGAGATAGGTTGGACAAGTTGGGCAGGTTACCCCGAATACGGTGTTTTCAGTGACAGAGCAAAGTATTTCATTTCAGAGTTTGCGCAAGCGATGGAAGCAGCAGGGTGTGATTTTGACTGTGCGGCACGGGCCTCACCGTGGCAGCTTGGACAGGTCGAGAGACATGGCCATATTTGGAAGTCAATCCTCAAGAGGATAGTGTGGTGTGAACAGCTTGCAGGTCGGGACCAAATGTTTCATGCAACAAGCGCTGTTAACAGCGCAAAGAACAACTTGGTTCGGAAGTCAGGCTTTAGTCCATCACAGTGGGTACTCGGGAAGTCCATTCGGTTACCCACAGATCTGACAGAGGATTCCGAAGCTGTCCGCCTTGGAGCATTGTCCTTGTCCATGAACCCCTCAAACCAGTTCTACCTCAAGACCAAACTTAGGTTTGCAGCAAGAGAGGCATTCATGCAAGTCAGCAATTCAGAAGCCCTGAAACGTGCAGAACTTCGGAAGGTCAAACCTAGCCGAGGACCTTTCGATGTTGGGAGGTATGTCTTTTATTTCGATGCCTCGGACACCGTACCTGGACCAGCGTGTTGGAGGGGTGTTGCAAGAGTCATTGGAAAGGAGGGCACACACACTGTTTGGATAGCGCATCGCGGCATTATTCTTGCAGTCTCCCCAGAGCATTTAGCCTTTGCAGACGACCATGAAGTGCAGAACTGGAGTGTTGTTGGTTCAGAGGTTGAGCTTCTTGATACACAACCAGCCGCGGGCGGCAACACCTTTGTTGATCTACGGCAGCAACCCAAGCCATCTCGAGAAGGCTGTGAACCAGAAGCCGGGGAGTTGGAAGATTTGCCTAGACCACTTTTGGACCAGCCAATGCCACAGGCTGATGAGGAGCTCTATGAACCGACTGACCCAGGGGATCATTTGGAGGCACCGCCCGTTGCGGAAGAACCATTGGCACCATCGTTAAAAAGAGGCAGTTGATATTTTGAGTTTGGAAGAGAGCAAGAAAGTACGAGAACGAAGTCCGGAGCTTATCGTTCCGACCAGATGGGTCAGGACAAAATCGGAAGGCATGCCCGGACAACCATTTCTTGCAAAGAGTCGGCTTGTGGTACAAGGTTTCAAGGACCGATCCTTGGGCTACTACAGGCGTGATGCACCGACAGCTAGTAGCTAGTTCGCTTGCAGAAAGCATTTGTCTTGCAGTATCGGCCTATATGGGCTTTACAATGATTTGCAAAGACGTGAAGAATGCATACTTCAGCGGGCGTTCACTTGAACGTGAGATTTACTTGGAGCAGCCTCGCGGAGGCCTTGGCAATCTCGTTCCTGGACAGTTGTTGCGTGCGAAGAAAGCAATTTATGGTTTTAGCGAGGAAGCACGTCTTTTCTGGGTAGCACTCAAAGGACATCTTGAGAGTGATGGTTGGGTGCAGAGCAGACTTGAACCGGCTTTGTTTTTCTTGAGACACGGGCCACAACAGCATTTGAAGGGCATTTTAGTGACCCATGTGGATGACATTGAAGGTGGAGTTCATCCTGATTTTGCTGATAAGGCGTTTCAACAAAGCAGCAAAGCACTAGAGTTTGCAACAAATCATTACAGAGAATTTGTGTTCAGAGGATGTGAAATCAAGCAACATACAGACGGGCACATTGATGTTTGCATGCGCAATTATGCATTGAGCACCAAGAGCATTCACATTAGCAAGGTTCGTAGGACACAGCTTGAAAGCAGTTTGACAGAAGAGGAGTTTCAAACAGTTCAATCTGGAGCAGGTGAACTTGGATGGCTGACGCGCCAACTCAGGTGCGACCTTGTTTATGAAAACGGTGTTGCGCAGAGAGCCAAAGGCGACGCTTGCGTGGGCGACCTTGTGCGCTTGAAGCAGTACTTGGCCCAAGCCAAGAGGGGAGCTGACTTCCGACTCCGTTACTGGTCGGATGTGAACCTTAGGGATGGAGTTTTGATCTTGCTTGCAGATTCCGGTCATGCCAACGGCACTCCGGAGAAGGATGAAATTATGCGTTACCGATCGGTCGGTGGCTATTTTATCTTGATAGCAAACAAAGAGATCTTGGAAGACAAAGCAGCTCGTGCAAATGTTTTGACCTTTTACAGCGGTCAGACCAAGCGTGTTTGTCGTTCGACCCTAGCAGCAGAGGCGTCGCATCTTGCAGAAGCCGTTGAGTGCGGTGATTGGTGTGCATGTTTGTTGGAGGAAGCATTGACAGGTGATTTGAACTTGAAGGACTGGCCTAGCATTATCCAGCGTAGGGTTCCTGTATATGTCACCGACGCGAGATCTGTTTATGATTACTTGCAGAAAGATGCTACAAGCACTTCAACAGACAAGCGCATGGCCATTGAGGGCGCCCTTTTGCGGGAGACGGTTAGGCAACCGAATGCCTTAGTTCGTTGGATCGATGGTATGCAGAACATTGCCAATGTTTTGACAAAAGCCAACGCTGAGAAGGAGACCTTGAAAGAGTTTCTTCGAAGTGGCCAAATGTCATTGGTACAAACCGAGGAGAATAAGATCCTCAAAGAGACCAAGAGAAGACAGAGGCAAAACAGAAATGTTCAGAGACATGCTGAGAAAGCAGCCAAACCTGCAGACCACCAGCGCAGAAGTCAGTTGGCCGCAGAGATCCAAGCAGATGACGACGACCATTCCAGCTCCGGTCAAACAAAAGAATAACCAGTGTGAGAGTTACCATGAAGTTCGATGAGAATGCAGTTGACCGTGAGCTGTCCCGCAATGCCAGGCAAGACTGGCCCAAGCACCGGCGGCCCCAGATGTTGGCCAAGCGTTCGATCGGCCCGTCATGACAGACAGAAGCAACCACAAGCATACAGCAGAAACCAGAAGAGCAGTACCTACACTTGTTTCACATTGCATGTAGAAACCGAGCAGCATCTCCCGAAGCGGAAAAGGGGCCGTGCTCTGCGCCAGTTGCAGCTTCGCACACCCTTTTATTGAAGTTGACACAAAAAAACTGGTTGTATGCCGCAATATTGATTTCGACCCATGGTGTTGCAGACTCTTGGCACATCTTTGGACGATCCAAAACACCGAACGCCGCAAAAGGACTGGACATGTTTCGTTGACCGGGACGGGCTGGCACCCGACCGACGGGCGTTGGTCGAGCGGCGCACTGGCCGGGGTTTTCGGACGCTCCCTCCGTGTTTCAAACGCGTCCCCCGACCAGGCCTCGGGAGTTTCGATGCCAGGACACGTTTGGTGAACCTGAAACAGGGACGTGTATAGTGCGTGTGTACTGTGTACAGTAGACAGGGTAGTAGACAGGTTTGGGGTGATCCTACGGTTACTGACGCGATAGCTGGTTAGAAGAACTATGACAAGATGTTGGGATCGGTTCGAAGCAGCGCTGCGCCATATGATAACAGTTAGGGTTTGTTTGAGTAGTTGGGCTGGGGGGGTGACCGGGGAGTTCGGTCCTCGCCCAGGAAACGGACCGCGGTCCAGTGCACGAGTTCTTTTCTCGGCGCAGAATCGGTTCAACATGATGACTTGAGCTGATGTGCAGCTAAGGTGTCCGTAAGGTGTAGCAACTACGGAATGTGCAGCAACCCCGCATGGTCAGGGGGTTTAGAAGATCGGACTGAAAGTCGGGTGAGGTGTAATCTGTCTTTTTGAAGAGACGAAGATCTTGATCGTGTAACAACTCGGTGCTCAAGAAGTCCTCCCCAGAGAGAGAGAGAGAGAGACCCGGCTGACCCATTGATCCATGTGGATAAAGAATCAACAGCACTCTCAGTCTTGAACTCCTGGCTCGAAACTCTCCAGAAAAATCGTTGCACAACTCGGACGTCTTGACCCTTAGGGCTCTCGGCGCCGCAGAACGTGAGAAAAGGGTTCAACTTGGGTGCGGCTTTTGTGGCAGAAACCTGATTGGCGGTGTCCACTGAGATGTTTGTGTGGCAAGTTGAAGAAATCACATGAAATCACTATATTTTGAATCACTAATACTATAGCATGCGACAGCTTGTTTGAGGGACTCGAGGGGCTGATTCCAGCATAGTATTTTTTCTACGGCAACACATCGAGCTTTCCGATTTCCAGGATCCAGCCACAAGGAGAACAATGCTTTCAGAAAGCTTCTGAGTTCGGAACAACAGGGTGCGTGCACCACATGTTTTTGCCAAGAAATACAAGCTCCTCCAAGAATCCGGCGGACAGAGGGACAGAGGTGACAGGTGATTGACTGTGGGTACTGCTCCCATTGACCTTAGGGTCTTCAGTGGATGTCAATCACCCTGAGTCCAGAACTCTGCTGTGCTGATGGAATCGGAAGACAAGTTCCTATACATCCTCCCCTCCCCCTCCAAGACTTCTCTCTTCTAGGACTTTGATGTATGATGATGCATGATGCATGAATCTGAGTCCAAGGCTTGACCAGGCTTGTGCTTGCCAGGAGCCACTTTCCCAAGGTCTCAAGACTTTTTTAGGTCCCAGATCAGCTCAGATGCTCCAGATCAACATGACTCGCCTCTCCACGGCTCTCCTCGGCTGCGCCGTCTTGGGCAGCACCTTCCTGATGCCGGGACAGGTGCAGCGGGCACCGAACGCCATGAGGATGACCCCCTCCGCGACCAATGCGGGGAGATCTGGATGAGCAGATGAGCAGAGGTTCTTGGAGAAACATACGCTAGCTGGAATGATCATCGTTACGTGGATGGCGGAAAATGGTCATCCTCTTGGAACGATTTTCATCCATGTTCCATCATTGTCCAGTTCCATGAATATTCCAGAGAGTGTATGTTTCTCCTGCTTTCTGCATTTGGGGGAGGTCGCACAGCACGCCGGAGGCGTTGCAAGTGTTCACACGAGGATCCGCAACAACTGGGGCGGCGGGGTGCGGCAAATTATTCCAAAGACCGCACATTGACCATACAATGACCTTTTCCCGTAGGTTCCTGCAGGCAGGACTTGCAGGACTGACCCTCCTCGCTTGGAACCCTGCCGATCCCACCACCTTTGGGAGTCCAGTGCCACTCGTGCCTGGAAAGTGGTCATCCATGTAGAGGCCCAGCCGTTTGGGTTGAAGTGGGTGGGTTGGGTTGAGGTGTGCAAGCAATTTCTCCAAACCTTGGCTTGAATGCCCTTAATTAGCAGAACTTGGTCCAAAAATTGCTCTGCAGAACTTTCCTTTGAGAAGTTCATGAAGTGCATGAACAGATCCACCGTTGATTGGCAGCGGAGGAAAACATGTAACTGGGTAAGAATCTTGGCTTTCTCATTTGCCGTGCTAGCTGGTGAATGGTCTTCCAGCCGAATCTGGCTCTCCTCCAAATTCTTCATTCTCCTGATGGAATTGATCCTAAGCACCTTGAACCTTCCCGGGTGGGAGATGACAAGATGATGGCAAAGATGGACCCCTCCCATGATTTGCCAGTGCCAAACCACACCACTGGTCTAGGTGATTGGTCCTAAAGACTTGTCCATTTCAAGGAAGACCACTGACTCCACGCCCACCTGGGGTCTGGCCGCTGCCGGCTTGGCCGTGGGCGCGCATTTGGGTTTGGCCGTGGCCGGGCGAGTGACGTGGTCGATCCAATGCGGTGGGCAGTGGGCAGTGTTGGATGGTCAGTCAGGTGGAGTGTTTGGGTTGGGTAAAAGTGAATTGAAGGCCACTGATGTATTGGGATGTATTGGGTATTGTCATGAGGTGGGCATGGAGGATGTCCAGCCTTTGTATAATTTTGTATATATGGTCAACTGGCCTTTCCATCAGGGCTTCACTGACTGATGGTATTGCTAGTGTTGTTTCAGAGGATGGATGTCCCTTTCATGAAGCTCAGAGCTAATTCTTGGAGGCGAGTTCCCTGTTACTGTTGGGGGGTGCTTTGTGCTGCACTTCTTATGCCCACGCAGTTGGGTTAAAGTCTCTCTCGGGTGATTCTGCCACAAGCTTGGAAGCCCAGGTGATGCGGAAGGCGGAGGGAAAGAGCTATGTGGAGACACCTGCGGATGAGAGGCTTTTCGAGCAAGTCTATTTGCGGCTTGGCCCGAAACTTACTAAGAGGTGACAAGGCTTCTAGATGGGATTCAATACGGGTTTTATGATGGTTAATGGAGTCATCCATACACTCTTGAAGACAAAATCCCGCTCCTGAGAAAGACCCTGCTATGCAAATGAAATGAGAGATGACGGAGGATGATCAAATGGGCCCGCTTTGACATGCAACATGAGGCAGCAACTGATGTCATGGTGTGAATCCATCATACCAAATAAGACATGTCAGGGCCCCCTCTAGTTCAGACCAAAAGCCGTGGTTTTGCCACCTTTGACCTCGCTCCGCGGCTCCGCTTGGGCACCCAAAACTGCACCGGAGCACCGCGCCCGTGGTCGTCTCCGCCATGAAGCGCCAGCGGAGTGCCGACTCCGATGGGGAGCCCAGCGCGGGCCGTTCGGATCTCGTGACCTTCAACGTCGGTGGCAAGATCTACCAGGTGCTGAGGGAGCCAACGCTGAGCTTGCATCCCAACTCGCTCCTCACGCAGTTGGCGGAAGACAAGCAGGATGACAAGGAGATCTTTGTGGAAGGCCCCGCTTGGTGGAGGAAGTATACGTAGTTCCGTAGTTCTAATCAATGCGATGTTCAATCGCGTTTACTTTGGACAGGGAGGGCCCATCAACGGTTGAACAAGGGAAAACGTGGTGAAATAGCTTGGGACATGAGCTTGAGAGTGCGCCAGAAGGGAAGTTCACCACACATGCATGCCTTGCCCACAAACTTGATCACGGACGGGCACGTAGCGGGACAGCACGGCTTGTTCTTGGGACAACGAGTCCAAATTTCATCAAATTAACATCTAAAGAAAGCGTCGTTGGATTCGATTGCGTTTCCCCAAAGAACCTCCCTTTGTCATCAGTATCCTGCTTCACAAAAGAAGCAAGCCTCTGACAGAGGTGATCAAGACCTGTTCAAGTACGTGCTCGCCTATCACAGAGATCGGAAGATCATTCTGCCCCCGACCATCTCCATGGCGGCAGTGCAACAGGAGTTGAAGCGCTT
>CAXIVM010000568.1:0-25200 GCA_964035705.1 Porites rus | reverse complement strand
CGGTGCGTGTTGTCACCCAGCAATCGTTTATTTGTTTCTTTTTTTTTTCTTCTTTTCTCCTTGCTTACATAAAAATCATCTTTTAAAACCTTTATCTGTTTTTTGTTGTTGTTGTTGTTGTTGTTTTTTTTTTTTATGTAAAAAGTAAAGTTGAACGGGGAAATAGAGGAATGATTTGTTCGTTTTAATGGGAGCAAGTGTGCGAGCGAGCGAGTGTCGGGGTTTATAATGACGATTGAAAACTCTAAGAAACCGTGTTGAGTGTTGATCATTGCTTTTTTTGACATTTGGTGGCTCCTAAAAGAGCCGTTGTTTAGATCTGGTATTGAAGAATGGTTTTCACTTGCTACTAGTGTACTTCGTGACGGCCTTGGTACCCTCACTGACTGCGTGCTTTGCGAGTTCTCCTGGAAGGAGCAGTCTGATGGCTGTCTGAATCTCGCGGGAGCTGATAGTGGACTTCTTGTTGTAGTGGGCTAGACGGGAGGATTCTGTAGCAATGCGCTCGAAGATATCGTTCACGAAAGAGTTCATGATACCCATTGCTTTGCTGGAGATTCCGGTGTCAGGATGTACCTGCTTTAACACTTTGTAGATGTAGATCGCATAACTCTCCTTCCGTTTCGATCGCCGTTTTTTCGTACTGTCGCCCGACGTGGATTTTGCCTTACCGCCGCTCTTCTTCTCTCCTTTTTTAGCTGCAATCGGTTTAGGTGCCATGGTAAAGAAAGATATCTCTGCCTTTTCGAAATCGAGTTTGCTAATTCGGGATATCACAGTTTCTATTTATGTTGCCAAATTCAATAGGATCAATTAATATGCGGATCGCAAGTTCTCGTCGGTGATTGGTGTTTTGTTTTTCTCGGTGTAAACAATGGAGCGTGCCGCCAATCGACACAAAGAGAACAATTGCAAGGCTAGAATTTCTTTTTATGAGCCAATGTTAGACTTTTGATTGGTGCAATCTGATCCACGAAACGCAGTCCGCGCGTGATAAATTATGGCGGCCGAAGTTATGTCTTGGAAAACAGTCTCCTGAAACTTAAACTGAAACTTAATATACGAGTTAGTCGACAAAATGACCGGACGAGGAAAAGGTAAAGCCCAGGCACCAAGTCAAAGACTCGTTCTTCCAGGGCAGGACTACAATTTCCTGTTGGTCGCATCCATCGCCTTCTTCGTAAAGGCAACTACGCTGAACGCGTCGGAGCCGGTGCTCCCGTGTACTTGGCTGCCGTACTTGAGTATCTGAGTGCTGAGATCCTCGAGTTAGCAGGAAACGCAGCACGCGACAACAAGAAGTCAAGAATCATTCCTCGTCACCTCCAGTTGGCTGTGCGAAATGACGAAGAATTAAACAAACTCCTTGCCGGTGTCACCATCGCTCAAGGCGGTGTTCTTCCCAACATTCAGGCAGTATTACTACCTAAAAAGACAGAGAAGAAACAACACTAAGCGACGGCAACAACCATAAATACAAACGGCTCTTTTAGGAGCCACCAAGTCTAGAATAAAGTCATGACCAATCACGATATAAATTTGTAATCTACCCCCCAAATAGTATTCGCCGTCTCAGTTTGGGATTAATAACTGGATGGATACTTAGCCGCAAATAATTATGTCTCGCGGAAACTTGCTATTTCTACTTGTTTTTGCATGGTTCCATGTTCCTAGTTTTGTTCATAAATGCGTATACCAAAGCATATTTAGCGTTATTTCGGCTATAGCATGTAAGAAAGAAACAACAGCAACCACAACATTGCTTGAAACTGAAACCAGTCTTAGGTCAGTTTAGCTCGGTGTAACATGAATTTAAAGACTGATGTGATTATATCATGAAAGTTGAAATTGCGTTTGCTTTTTATGCAGGTTTCATTCGCGCTGTTTCCAACAGGTTTTTATACGAACTTCGAGGTACATACCAAGCGACAATCGAACAACTTTCTGATCTTTTTAAACGAGTACACAATTCATCGCATTCCTAGCAACCGGGAACAAACATTGCTGCTACTACTGAGCTTGAAATATTGTTTTCTTTGCGTCAAAATTACAAGAGATCGTCGTGATTTCATTCAGTACATAAGCTGTTTACGTAAAATAAACAGACACAGTTATAAACCGTCGTCGGTAACGACACAAACCAGCTTGCTCTCTTAATTCTGCGACAACAACAACGTACAGCAACAGTTTATTCACTAACTAAAGACAAAAGCTTTACAGTATTGTACGCCCCGCAAAGAGCTATGAGGCTAATCTAGACGGGAAAAAATAATTTCCCTTTATAAGTAACGACTGCGCTGCTGTAAAGTCACAAAAAAAGAAAAAACTCGCGTGGACGCACCCAGTAAATAAAGCGCTGAATCGATTTCAGGTGTATGTTGTCTTGTTCATATGTGTATAAACCTTCGGCAATGATCGTAATGAAAACAAATTCTCTTATCACGTATTTGGTCAGAGCTTTTCATACATTTGTTGGCTCCTAAAAGAGCCGTTGGTTTAAGTGTTGATCAGGGATCACAGTGTATTCTAACCCCCAAAAACCGTACAGAGTACGTCCTTGTCGTTTCAGAGCGTATACTACGTCCATGGCTGTAACGGTCTTACGCTTGGCGTGCTCGGTGTAGGTCACGGCATCGCGGATAACGTTCTCAAGGAAAACTTTCAGAACACCGCGTGTCTCCTCGTAGATCAGTCCAGAAATTCGCTTTACACCCCCACGGCGAGCGAGACGACGGATCGCTGGCTTGGTAATTCCTTGGATATTATCGCGTAGAATCTTACGATGACGCTTAGCACCACCTTTGCCCAAGCCTTTACCTCCTTTGCCGCGACCGGACATTCTCGGTTGTCTGAATTATCGTCAAGGTTTAAAAAGGGACAGGTCTCGTACTATGTTAAATCACTGCAGAACAGAATTGCTTTTCAATCTATACCCTTCAATCTGACCTCTCGGGAAACATTATTTCTTGTGTTTACATAGATTTGTTCTTAGTAAAAGGACAACAAAAGAATATTATAATTTTCTTTCGCCCCACTGTCTATTGTAAGGCATGCAAATCAAAGCAGGGTGTCTCCGAAGCCGAACCAATCAGAAATACATAAATTCTTAAATATCCAATCGGCTTGCGACAGCCTCCTGATAAATCGCGGCCATAAAAATTGCCAAGCTTTCACATAGAGCCTTTAATCTTCTGAACATCAGTTTCACAGTCATGGCCCGAACCAAGCAAACAGCGAGAAAGTCCACCGGAGGAAAAGCGCCTCGTAAACAGCTGGCTACTAAGGCAGCTCGAAAGAGCGCTCCTGCTACTGGTGGCGTGAAAAAACCGCACCGTTACAGGCCAGGAACAGTGGCCCTCAGAGAGATCCGTCGTTATCAGAAGTCCACCGAGTTGCTGATTCGCAAGTTACCGTTTCAGCGTCTTGTTCGAGAAATCGCTCAGGATTTCAAGACCGACTTGCGCTTTCAAAGCTCAGCCGTGCTGGCTCTTCAAGAGGCTAGCGAAGCCTACCTGGTCGGTCTTTTCGAGGACACCAACCTTTGCGCCATTCACGCTAAACGTGTCACCATCATGCCTAAAGATATCCAGTTGGCTCGTAGGATCCGGGGCGAACGTGCATAACAGCTCAGCTCGGTTCTGACAATCTCACATTACAAACGGCTCCTTTAGGAGCCACCACCTGACAATAAAAGTTAATGGCCAATAAACTACTTCTTACCTTGTCTCTACTTGTTTCTTTTTTAGCTACTAGTGAAATGAGACAGACATAATTCTCATACTCTACGCCGTTACAGGTTTTTCGCGATAATACACACAACACAAGTGCTGCACAGGACACAGTAGAGTACTAGTATCTCTAAGCTTACCAAAAAATTAGTGATTGCGCCCAACATCTCCTTATTCGTTCAGTTAATCTCTCTGCCTGTCTTCCTAAGTTGACGTTTACAATCCATCTCATTTTCAAAGAACTTAGCAAACGTCTTAGAGGTTACAGATCTATCGCGATCAGTAGTAACTGATCCCTCTGCGGTCCGCTATAACAACTTAAGAAAAGAGTTGCGCAAGTAACCAACATTAGCTATCGCTGTGGAGACTATAACGAGACATGTCTGCCAAAAGCACCCAGAAGAAAGCTTCTAAACAGCCGGCCGAACACCCTAAGTATGCAGAAATGATCATACAAGCCCTTCACGCCCTGAAAGATCGTAATGGTTCCTCGCGTCAGGCTGTCGACAAGTACGTTAAGAACCATTTCAAAGTGGGAGACAAAGCAAGTCATTTTATTAAAATGGCTCTTAAGAGAGGCGTGGAGAGTGGTCAATTTATCAACACCAAAGGGTCCGGAGCTTCAGGTTCTTTCAAGGTCAACAAAGAAGTACAGAAAGCAAAGGCAACCAAAGACCCGGCGAAGAAGACCAAAACCGCCGATCCAGCCAACAAACCAAAAATAAAGAAGGTCGCCGCGAAAGAAAAGACCGCCCGCAAACCAGCCGAGAAAACCAAGAAATCGCCGGGTAAGAAAGTTTCCAGCAGCAAGAAGAAGACACCTCTCGTGCCAAAGAAGACTGCTACAAAGAAGCCGTTGCCTAAGAAAGCGAAAGAAAGCAAAGCCTCGGTTAAAAAAACAGTCAACAAGAAAGTCAGTGGCAAGTAAAACTCGCCCGCTTATTCAACTACCGGCTCCTTTAGGAGCCACCAAATAAAGTAAAGTCATCACCAATATCACCTCTAGTATGTTGACCTTAGGTCACCGTCACCTATAGCACAGTATTTATTTCTCCTTTGCCGAAACTGATTTCGTTTTTGTTGAGCAGAAGGTTACTTGAACCGCGGCTTAGAGACGCCTTAAAAGAGTAAACAAAAGCCACTCCATAAGATCAGATCAGATCAGATCAGATCAGATAAGATAAATACTTTTTCTTCGAAGTGGTCAGTACATGCACCTTAGTCAAGAAACTGGTTATCAGGTACCCGGGTAATGAAAACTACCGTAAACATCAATATTGAATAGTCAGAATCCCTCCCGCTTAACTGATTTGAAGTATTAAAACCCTTACATCCCGGAAAATATATATTTGCAGCCTGGTAAACCGTTCTCTTGTTCTCAAGTGCAGTACCGAAGTGACCTGTTCATGCCTGTAACACTTTTAAGTAACGTTGTTTTACGAATTACGTCAGTTGATTCTCTGGCGTGGTGTAGTGGTCATCGCGCTGGGAAGGAGATCCTGCGGAAACTGTTTGGCTCGGTGCGTGTTGTCACCCAGCAATCGTTTATTTGTTTCTTTTTTTTTTCTTCTTTTCTCCTTGCTTACATAAAAATCATCTTTTAAAACCTTTATCTGTTTTTTGTTGTTGTTGTTGTTGTTTTTTTTTTTTATGTAAAAAGTAAAGTTGAACGGGGAAATAGAGGAATGATTTGTTCGTTTTAATGGGAGCAAGTGTGCGAGCGAGCGAGTGTCGGGGTTTATAATGACGATTGAAAACTCTAAGAAACCGTGTTGAGTGTTGATCATTGCTTTTTTTGACATTTGGTGGCTCCTAAAAGAGCCGTTGTTTAGATCTGGTATTGAAGAATGGTTTTCACTTGCTACTAGTGTACTTCGTGACGGCCTTGGTACCCTCACTGACTGCGTGCTTTGCGAGTTCTCCTGGAAGGAGCAGTCTGATGGCTGTCTGAATCTCGCGGGAGCTGATAGTGGACTTCTTGTTGTAGTGGGCTAGACGGGAGGATTCTGTAGCAATGCGCTCGAAGATATCGTTCACGAAAGAGTTCATGATACCCATTGCTTTGCTGGAGATTCCGGTGTCAGGATGTACCTGCTTTAACACTTTGTAGATGTAGATCGCATAACTCTCCTTCCGTTTCGATCGCCGTTTTTTCGTACTGTCGCCCGACGTGGATTTTGCCTTACCGCCGCTCTTCTTCTCTCCTTTTTTAGCTGCAATCGGTTTAGGTGCCATGGTAAAGAAAGATATCTCTGCCTTTTCGAAATCGAGTTTGCTAATTCGGGATATCACAGTTTCTATTTATGTTGCCAAATTCAATAGGATCAATTAATATGCGGATCGCAAGTTCTCGTCGGTGATTGGTGTTTTGTTTTTCTCGGTGTAAACAATGGAGCGTGCCGCCAATCGACACAAAGAGAACAATTGCAAGGCTAGAATTTCTTTTTATGAGCCAATGTTAGACTTTTGATTGGTGCAATCTGATCCACGAAACGCAGTCCGCGCGTGATAAATTATGGCGGCCGAAGTTATGTCTTGGAAAACAGTCTCCTGAAACTTAAACTGAAACTTAATATACGAGTTAGTCGACAAAATGACCGGACGAGGAAAAGGTAAAGCCCAGGGCACCAAGTCAAAGACTCGTTCTTCCAGGGCAGGACTACAATTTCCTGTTGGTCGCATCCATCGCCTTCTTCGTAAAGGCAACTACGCTGAACGCGTCGGAGCCGGTGCTCCCGTGTACTTGGCTGCCGTACTTGAGTATCTGAGTGCTGAGATCCTCGAGTTAGCAGGAAACGCAGCACGCGACAACAAGAAGTCAAGAATCATTCCTCGTCACCTCCAGCTGGCTGTGCGAAATGACGAAGAATTAAACAAACTCCTTGCCGGTGTCACCATCGCTCAAGGCGGTGTTCTTCCCAACATTCAGGCAGTATTACTACCTAAAAAGACAGAGAAGAAACAACACTAAGCGACGGCAACAACCATAAATACAAACGGCTCTTTTAGGAGCCACCAAGTCTAGAATAAAGTCATGACCAATCACGATATAAATTTGTAATCTACCCCCCAAATAGTATTCGCCGTCTCAGTTTGGGATTAATAACTGGATGGATACTTAGCCGCAAATAATTATGTCTCGCGGAAACTTGCTATTTCTACTTGTTTTTGCATGGTTCCATGTTCCTAGTTTTGTTCATAAATGCGTATACCAAAGCATATTTAGCGTTATTTCGGCTATAGCATGTAAGAAAGAAACAACAGCAACCACAACATTGCTTGAAACTGAAACCAGTCTTAGGTCAGTTTAGCTCGGTGTAACATGAATTTAAAGACTGATGTGATTATATCATGAAAGTTGAAATTGCGTTTGCTTTTTATGCAGGTTTCATTCGCGCTGTTTCCAACAGGTTTTTATACGAACTTCGAGGTACATACCAAGCGACAATCGAACAACTTTCTGATCTTTTTAAACGAGTACACAATTAATCGCATTCCTACCAACCGGGAACAAACATTGCTGCTACTACTGAGCTTGAAATATTGTTTTCTTTGCGTCAAAATTACAAGAGATCGTCGTGATTTCATTCAGTACATAAGCTGTTTACGTAAAATAAACAGACACAGTTATAAACCGTCGTCGGTAACGACACAAACCAGCTCGCTCTCTTAATTCTGCGACAACAACAACGTACAGCAACAGTTTATTCACTAACTAAAGACAAAAGCTTTACAGTATTGTATGCCCCGCAAAGAGCTATGAGGCTAATCTAGACGGGAAAAAATAATTTCCCTTTATAAGTAACGACTGCGCTGCTGTAAAGTCACAAAAAAAGAAAAAACTCGCGTGGACGCACCCAGTAAATAAAGCGCTGAATCGATTTCAGGTGTATGTTGTCTTGTTCATATGTGTATAAACCTTCGGCAATGATCGTAATGAAAACAAATTCTCTTATCACGTATTTGGTCAGAGCTTTTCATACATTTGTTGGCTCCTAAAAGAGCCGTTGGTTTAAGTGTTGATCAGGGATCACAGTGTATTCTAACCCCCAAAACCGTACAGAGTACGTCCTTGTCGTTTCAGAGCGTATACTACGTCCATGGCTGTAACGGTCTTACGCTTGGCGTGCTCGGTGTAGGTCACGGCATCGCGGATAACGTTCTCAAGGAAAACTTTCAGAACACCGCGTGTCTCCTCGTAGATCAGTCCAGAAATTCGCTTTACACCCCCACGGCGAGCGAGACGACGGATCGCTGGCTTGGTAATTCCTTGGATATTATCGCGTAGAATCTTACGATGACGCTTAGCACCACCTTTGCCCAAGCCTTTACCTCCTTTGCCGCGACCGGACATTCTCGGTTGTCTGAATTATCGTCAAGGTTTAAAAAGGGACAGGTCTCGTACTATGTTAAATCACTGCAGAACAGAAATTACTTTTCAATCTATACCCTTCAATCTGACCTCTCGGGAAACATTATTTCTTGTGTTTACATAGATTTGTTCTTAGTAAAAGGACAACAAAAGAATATTATAATTTTCTTTCGCCCCACTGTCTATTGTAAGGCATGCAAATCAAAGCAGGGTGTCTCCGAAGCCGAACCAATCAGAAATACATAAATTCTTAAATATCCAATCGGCTTGCGACAGCCTCCTGATAAATCGCGGCCATAAAAATTGCCAAGCTTTCACATAGAGCCTTTAATCTTCTGAACATCAGTTTCACAGTCATGGCCCGAACCAAGCAAACAGCGAGAAAGTCCACCGGAGGAAAAGCGCCTCGTAAACAGCTGGCTACTAAGGCAGCTCGAAAGAGCGCTCCTGCTACTGGTGGCGTGAAAAAACCGCACCGTTACAGGCCAGGAACAGTGGCCCTCAGAGAGATCCGTCGTTATCAGAAGTCCACCGAGTTGCTGATTCGCAAGTTACCGTTTCAGCGTCTTGTTCGAGAAATCGCTCAGGATTTCAAGACCGACTTGCGCTTTCAAAGCTCAGCCGTGCTGGCTCTTCAAGAGGCTAGCGAAGCCTACCTGGTCGGTCTTTTCGAGGACACCAACCTTTGCGCCATTCACGCTAAACGTGTCACCATCATGCCTAAAGATATCCAGTTGGCTCGTAGGATCCGGGGCGAACGTGCATAACAGCTCAGCTCGGTTCTGACAATCTCACATTACAAACGGCTCCTTTAGGAGCCACCACCTGACAATAAAAGTTAATGGCCAATAAACTACTTCTTACCTTGTCTCTACTTGTTTCTTTTTTAGCTACTAGTGAAATGAGACAGACATAATTCTCATACTCTACGCCGTTACAGGTTTTTCGCGATAATACACACAACACAAGTGCTGCACAGGACACAGTAGAGTACTAGTATCTCTAAGCTTACCAAAAAATTAGTGATTGCGCCCAACATCTCCTTATTCGTTCAGTTAATCTCTCTGCCTGTCTTCCTAAGTTGACGTTTACAATCCATCTCATTTTCAAAGAACTTAGCAAACGTCTTAGAGGTTACAGATCTATCGCGATCAGTAGTAACTGATCCCTCTGCGGTCCGCTATAACAACTTAAGAAAAGAGTTGCGCAAGTAACCAACATTAGCTATCGCTGTGGAGACTATAACGAGACATGTCTGCCAAAAGCACCCAGAAGAAAGCTTCTAAACAGCCGGCCGAACACCCTAAGTATGCAGAAATGATCATACAAGCCCTTCACGCCCTGAAAGATCGTAATGGTTCCTCGCGTCAGGCTGTCGACAAGTACGTTAAGAACCATTTCAAAGTGGGAGACAAAGCAAGTCATTTTATTAAAATGGCTCTTAAGAGAGGCGTGGAGAGTGGTCAATTTATCAACACCAAAGGGTCCGGAGCTTCAGGTTCTTTCAAGGTCAACAAAGAAGTACAGAAAGCAAAGGCAACCAAAGACCCGGCGAAGAAGACCAAAACCGCCGATCCAGCCAACAAACCAAAAATAAAGAAGGTCGCCGCGAAAGAAAAGACCGCCCGCAAACCAGCCGAGAAAACCAAGAAATCGCCGGGTAAGAAAGTTTCCAGCAGCAAGAAGAAGACACCTCTCGTGCCAAAGAAGACTGCTACAAAGAAGCCGTTGCCTAAGAAAGCGAAAGAAAGCAAAGCCTCGGTTAAAAAAACAGTCAACAAGAAAGTCAGTGGCAAGTAAAACTCGCCCGCTTATTCAACTACCGGCTCCTTTAGGAGCCACCAAATAAAGTAAAGTCATCACCAATATCACCTCTAGTATGTTGACCTTAGGTCACCGTCACCTATAGCACAGTATTTATTTCTCCTTTGCCGAAACTGATTTCGTTTTTGTTGAGCAGAAGGTTACTTGAACCGCGGCTTAGAGACGCCTTAAAAGAGTAAACAAAAGCCACTCCATAAGATCAGATCAGATCAGATCAGATCAGATAAGATAAATACTTTTTCTTCGAAGTGGTCAGTACATGCACCTTAGTCAAGAAACTGGTTATCAGGTACCCGGGTAATGAAAACTACCGTAAACATCAATATTGAATAGTCAGAATCCCTCCCGCTTAACTGATTTGAAGTATTAAAACCCTTACATCCCGGAAAATATATATTTGCAGCCTGGTAAACCGTTCTCTTGTTCTCAAGTGCAGTACCGAAGTGACCTGTTCATGCCTGTAACACTTTTAAGTAACGTTGTTTTACGAATTACGTCAGTTGATTCTCTGGCGTGGTGTAGTGGTCATCGCGCTGGGAAGGAGATCCTGCGGAAACTGTTTGGCTCGGTGCGTGTTGTCACCCAGCAATCGTTTATTTGTTTCTTTTTTTTTTCTTCTTTTCTCCTTGCTTACATAAAAATCATCTTTTAAAACCTTTATCTGTTTTTTGTTGTTGTTGTTGTTGTTTTTTTTTTTTATGTAAAAAGTAAAGTTGAACGGGGAAATAGAGGAATGATTTGTTCGTTTTAATGGGAGCAAGTGTGCGAGCGAGCGAGTGTCGGGGTTTATAATGACGATTGAAAACTCTAAGAAACCGTGTTGAGTGTTGATCATTGCTTTTTTTGACATTTGGTGGCTCCTAAAAGAGCCGTTGTTTAGATCTGGTATTGAAGAATGGTTTTCACTTGCTACTAGTGTACTTCGTGACGGCCTTGGTACCCTCACTGACTGCGTGCTTTGCGAGTTCTCCTGGAAGGAGCAGTCTGATGGCTGTCTGAATCTCGCGGGAGCTGATAGTGGACTTCTTGTTGTAGTGGGCTAGACGGGAGGATTCTGTAGCAATGCGCTCGAAGATATCGTTCACGAAAGAGTTCATGATACCCATTGCTTTGCTGGAGATTCCGGTGTCAGGATGTACCTGCTTTAACACTTTGTAGATGTAGATCACATAACTCTCCTTCCGTTTCGATCGCCGTTTTTTCGTACTGTCGCCCGACGTGGATTTTGCCTTACCGCCGCTCTTCTTCTCTCCTTTTTTAGCTGCAATCGGTTTAGGTGCCATGGTAAAGAAAGATATCTCTGCCTTTTCGAAATCGAGTTTGCTAATTCGGGATATCACAGTTTCTATTTATGTTGCCAAATTCAATAGGATCAATTAATATGCGGATCGCAAGTTCTCGTCGGTGATTGGTGTTTTGTTTTTCTCGGTGTAAACAATGGAGCGTGCCGCCAATCGACACAAAGAGAACAATTGCAAGGCTAGAATTTCTTTTTATGAGCCAATGTTAGACTTTTGATTGGTGCAATCTGATCCACGAAACGCAGTCCGCGCGTGATAAATTATGGCGGCCGAAGTTATGTCTTGGAAAACAGTCTCCTGAAACTTAAACTGAAACTTAATATACGAGTTAGTCGACAAAATGACCGGACGAGGAAAAGGTAAAGCCCAGGGCACCAAGTCAAAGACTCGTTCTTCCAGGGCAGGACTACAATTTCCTGTTGGTCGCATCCATCGCCTTCTTCGTAAAGGCAACTACGCTGAACGCGTCGGAGCCGGTGCTCCCGTGTACTTGGCTGCCGTACTTGAGTATCTGAGTGCTGAGATCCTCGAGTTAGCAGGAAACGCAGCACGCGACAACAAGAAGTCAAGAATCATTCCTCGTCACCTCCAGCTGGCTGTGCGAAATGACGAAGAATTAAACAAACTCCTTGCCGGTGTCACCATCGCTCAAGGCGGTGTTCTTCCCAACATTCAGGCAGTATTACTACCTAAAAAGACAGAGAAGAAACAACACTAAGCGACGGCAACAACCATAAATACAAACGGCTCTTTTAGGAGCCACCAAGTCTAGAATAAAGTCATGACCAATCACGATATAAATTTGTAATCTACCCCCCAAATAGTATTCGCCGTCTCAGTTTGGGATTAATAACTGGATGGATACTTAGCCGCAAATAATTATGTCTCGCGGAAACTTGCTATTTCTACTTGTTTTTGCATGGTTCCATGTTCCTAGTTTTGTTCATAAATGCGTATACCAAAGCATATTTAGCGTTATTTCGGCTATAGCATGTAAGAAAGAAACAACAGCAACCACAACATTGCTTGAAACTGAAACCAGTCTTAGGTCAGTTTAGCTCGGTGTAACATGAATTTAAAGACTGATGTGATTATATCATGAAAGTTGAAATTGCGTTTGCTTTTTATGCAGGTTTCATTCGCGCTGTTTCCAACAGGTTTTTATACGAACTTCGAGGTACATACCAAGCGACAATCGAACAACTTTCTGATCTTTTTAAACGAGTACACAATTAATCGCATTCCTACCAACCGGGAACAAACATTGCTGCTACTACTGAGCTTGAAATATTGTTTTCTTTGCGTCAAAATTACAAGAGATCGTCGTGATTTCATTCAGTACATAAGCTGTTTACGTAAAATAAACAGACACAGTTATAAACCGTCGTCGGTAACGACACAAACCAGCTCGCTCTCTTAATTCTGCGACAACAACAACGTACAGCAACAGTTTATTCACTAACTAAAGACAAAAGCTTTACAGTATTGTATGCCCCGCAAAGAGCTATGAGGCTAATCTAGACGGGAAAAAATAATTTCCCTTTATAAGTAACGACTGCGCTGCTGTAAAGTCACAAAAAAAGAAAAAACTCGCGTGGACGCACCCAGTAAATAAAGCGCTGAATCGATTTCAGGTGTATGTTGTCTTGTTCATATGTGTATAAACCTTCGGCAATGATCGTAATGAAAACAAATTCTCTTATCACGTATTTGGTCAGAGCTTTTCATACATTTGTTGGCTCCTAAAAGAGCCGTTGGTTTAAGTGTTGATCAGGGATCACAGTGTATTCTAACCCCCAAAACCGTACAGAGTACGTCCTTGTCGTTTCAGAGCGTATACTACGTCCATGGCTGTAACGGTCTTACGCTTGGCGTGCTCGGTGTAGGTCACGGCATCGCGGATAACGTTCTCAAGGAAAACTTTCAGAACACCGCGTGTCTCCTCGTAGATCAGTCCAGAAATTCGCTTTACACCCCCACGGCGAGCGAGACGACGGATCGCTGGCTTGGTAATTCCTTGGATATTATCGCGTAGAATCTTACGATGACGCTTAGCACCACCTTTGCCCAAGCCTTTACCTCCTTTGCCGCGACCGGACATTCTCGGTTGTCTGAATTATCGTCAAGGTTTAAAAAGGGACAGGTCTCGTACTATGTTAAATCACTGCAGAACAGAAATTACTTTTCAATCTATACCCTTCAATCTGACCTCTCGGGAAACATTATTTCTTGTGTTTACATAGATTTGTTCTTAGTAAAAGGACAACAAAAGAATATTATAATTTTCTTTCGCCCCACTGTCTATTGTAAGGCATGCAAATCAAAGCAGGGTGTCTCCGAAGCCGAACCAATCAGAAATACATAAATTCTTAAATATCCAATCGGCTTGCGACAGCCTCCTGATAAATCGCGGCCATAAAAATTGCCAAGCTTTCACATAGAGCCTTTAATCTTCTGAACATCAGTTTCACAGTCATGGCCCGAACCAAGCAAACAGCGAGAAAGTCCACCGGAGGAAAAGCGCCTCGTAAACAGCTGGCTACTAAGGCAGCTCGAAAGAGCGCTCCTGCTACTGGTGGCGTGAAAAAACCGCACCGTTACAGGCCAGGAACAGTGGCCCTCAGAGAGATCCGTCGTTATCAGAAGTCCACCGAGTTGCTGATTCGCAAGTTACCGTTTCAGCGTCTTGTTCGAGAAATCGCTCAGGATTTCAAGACCGACTTGCGCTTTCAAAGCTCAGCCGTGCTGGCTCTTCAAGAGGCTAGCGAAGCCTACCTGGTCGGTCTTTTCGAGGACACCAACCTTTGCGCCATTCACGCTAAACGTGTCACCATCATGCCTAAAGATATCCAGTTGGCTCGTAGGATCCGGGGCGAACGTGCATAACAGCTCAGCTCGGTTCTGACAATCTCACATTACAAACGGCTCCTTTAGGAGCCACCACCTGACAATAAAAGTTAATGGCCAATAAACTACTTCTTACCTTGTCTCTACTTGTTTCTTTTTTAGCTACTAGTGAAATGAGACAGACATAATTCTCATACTCTACGCCGTTACAGGTTTTTCGCGATAATACACACAACACAAGTGCTGCACAGGACACAGTAGAGTACTAGTATCTCTAAGCTTACCAAAAAATTAGTGATTGCGCCCAACATCTCCTTATTCGTTCAGTTAATCTCTCTGCCTGTCTTCCTAAGTTGACGTTTACAATCCATCTCATTTTCAAAGAACTTAGCAAACGTCTTAGAGGTTACAGATCTATCGCGATCAGTAGTAACTGATCCCTCTGCGGTCCGCTATAACAACTTAAGAAAAGAGTTGCGCAAGTAACCAACATTAGCTATCGCTGTGGAGACTATAACGAGACATGTCTGCCAAAAGCACCCAGAAGAAAGCTTCTAAACAGCCGGCCGAACACCCTAAGTATGCAGAAATGATCATACAAGCCCTTCACGCCCTGAAAGATCGTAATGGTTCCTCGCGTCAGGCTGTCGACAAGTACGTTAAGAACCATTTCAAAGTGGGAGACAAAGCAAGTCATTTTATTAAAATGGCTCTTAAGAGAGGCGTGGAGAGTGGTCAATTTATCAACACCAAAGGGTCCGGAGCTTCAGGTTCTTTCAAGGTCAACAAAGAAGTACAGAAAGCAAAGGCAACCAAAGACCCGGCGAAGAAGACCAAAACCGCCGATCCAGCCAACAAACCAAAAATAAAGAAGGTCGCCGCGAAAGAAAAGACCGCCCGCAAACCAGCCGAGAAAACCAAGAAATCGCCGGGTAAGAAAGTTTCCAGCAGCAAGAAGAAGACACCTCTCGTGCCAAAGAAGACTGCTACAAAGAAGCCGTTGCCTAAGAAAGCGAAAGAAAGCAAAGCCTCGGTTAAAAAAACAGTCAACAAGAAAGTCAGTGGCAAGTAAAACTCGCCCGCTTATTCAACTACCGGCTCCTTTAGGAGCCACCAAATAAAGTAAAGTCATCACCAATATCACCTCTAGTATGTTGACCTTAGGTCACCGTCACCTATAGCACAGTATTTATTTCTCCTTTGCCGAAACTGATTTCGTTTTTGTTGAGCAGAAGGTTACTTGAACCGCGGCTTAGAGACGCCTTAAAAGAGTAAACAAAAGCCACTCCATAAGATCAGATCAGATCAGATCAGATCAGATAAGATAAATACTTTTTCTTCGAAGTGGTCAGTACATGCACCTTAGTCAAGAAACTGGTTATCAGGTACCCGGGTAATGAAAACTACCGTAAACATCAATATTGAATAGTCAGAATCCCTCCCGCTTAACTGATTTGAAGTATTAAAACCCTTACATCCCGGAAAATATATATTTGCAGCCTGGTAAACCGTTCTCTTGTTCTCAAGTGCAGTACCGAAGTGACCTGTTCATGCCTGTAACACTTTTAAGTAACGTTGTTTTACGAATTACGTCAGTTGATTCTCTGGCGTGGTGTAGTGGTCATCGCGCTGGGAAGGAGATCCTGCGGAAACTGTTTGGCTCGGTGCGTGTTGTCACCCAGCAATCGTTTATTTGTTTCTTTTTTTTTTCTTCTTTTCTCCTTGCTTACATAAAAATCATCTTTTAAAACCTTTATCTGTTTTTTGTTGTTGTTGTTGTTGTTTTTTTTTTTATGTAAAAAGTAAAGTTGAACGGGGAAATAGAGGAATGATTTGTTCGTTTTAATGGGAGCAAGTGTGCGAGCGAGCGAGTGTCGGGGTTTATAATGACGATTGAAAACTCTAAGAAACCGTGTTGAGTGTTGATCATTGCTTTTTTTGACATTTGGTGGCTCCTAAAAGAGCCGTTGTTTAGATCTGGTATTGAAGAATGGTTTTCACTTGCTACTAGTGTACTTCGTGACGGCCTTGGTACCCTCACTGACTGCGTGCTTTGCGAGTTCTCCTGGAAGGAGCAGTCTGATGGCTGTCTGAATCTCGCGGGAGCTGATAGTGGACTTCTTGTTGTAGTGGGCTAGACGGGAGGATTCTGTAGCAATGCGCTCGAAGATATCGTTCACGAAAGAGTTCATGATACCCATTGCTTTGCTGGAGATTCCGGTGTCAGGATGTACCTGCTTTAACACTTTGTAGATGTAGATCGCATAACTCTCCTTCCGTTTCGATCGCCGTTTTTTCGTACTGTCGCCCGACGTGGATTTTGCCTTACCGCCGCTCTTCTTCTCTCCTTTTTTAGCTGCAATCGGTTTAGGTGCCATGGTAAAGAAAGATATCTCTGCCTTTTCGAAATCGAGTTTGCTAATTCGGGATATCACAGTTTCTATTTATGTTGCCAAATTCAATAGGATCAATTAATATGCGGATCGCAAGTTCTCGTCGGTGATTGGTGTTTTGTTTTTCTCGGTGTAAACAATGGAGCGTGCCGCCAATCGACACAAAGAGAACAATTGCAAGGCTAGAATTTCTTTTTATGAGCCAATGTTAGACTTTTGATTGGTGCAATCTGATCCACGAAACGCAGTCCGCGCGTGATAAATTATGGCGGCCGAAGTTATGTCTTGGAAAACAGTCTCCTGAAACTTAAACTGAAACTTAATATACGAGTTAGTCGACAAAATGACCGGACGAGGAAAAGGTAAAGCCCAGGGCACCAAGTCAAAGACTCGTTCTTCCAGGGCAGGACTACAATTTCCTGTTGGTCGCATCCATCGCCTTCTTCGTAAAGGCAACTACGCTGAACGCGTCGGAGCCGGTGCTCCCGTGTACTTGGCTGCCGTACTTGAGTATCTGAGTGCTGAGATCCTCGAGTTAGCAGGAAACGCAGCACGCGACAACAAGAAGTCAAGAATCATTCCTCGTCACCTCCAGCTGGCTGTGCGAAATGACGAAGAATTAAACAAACTCCTTGCCGGTGTCACCATCGCTCAAGGCGGTGTTCTTCCCAACATTCAGGCAGTATTACTACCTAAAAAGACAGAGAAGAAACAACACTAAGCGACGGCAACAACCATAAATACAAACGGCTCTTTTAGGAGCCACCAAGTCTAGAATAAAGTCATGACCAATCACGATATAAATTTGTAATCTACCCCCCAAATAGTATTCGCCGTCTCAGTTTGGGATTAATAACTGGATGGATACTTAGCCGCAAATAATTATGTCTCGCGGAAACTTGCTATTTCTACTTGTTTTTGCATGGTTCCATGTTCCTAGTTTTGTTCATAAATGCGTATACCAAAGCATATTTAGCGTTATTTCGGCTATAGCATGTAAGAAAGAAACAACAGCAACCACAACATTGCTTGAAACTGAAACCAGTCTTAGGTCAGTTTAGCTCGGTGTAACATGAATTTAAAGACTGATGTGATTATATCATGAAAGTTGAAATTGCGTTTGCTTTTTATGCAGGTTTCATTCGCGCTGTTTCCAACAGGTTTTTATACGAACTTCGAGGTACATACCAAGCGACAATCGAACAACTTTCTGATCTTTTTAAACGAGTACACAATTCATCGCATTCCTACCAACCGGGAACAAACATTGCTGCTACTACTGAGCTTGAAATATTGTTTTCTTTGCGTCAAAATTACAAGAGATCGTCGTGATTTCATTCAGTACATAAGCTGTTTACGTAAAATAAACAGACACAGTTATAAACCGTCGTCGGTAACGACACAAACCAGCTCGCTCTCTTAATTCTGCGACAACAACAACGTACAGCAACAGTTTATTCACTAACTAAAGACAAAAGCTTTACAGTATTGTATGCCCCGCAAAGAGCTATGAGGCTAATCTAGACGGGAAAAAATAATTTCCCTTTATAAGTAACGACTGCGCTGCTGTAAAGTCACAAAAAAAGAAAAAACTCGCGTGGACGCACCCAGTAAATAAAGCGCTGAATCGATTTCAGGTGTATGTTGTCTTGTTCATATGTGTATAAACCTTCGGCAATGATCGTAATGAAAACAAATTCTCTTATCACGTATTTGGTCAGAGCTTTTCATACATTTGTTGGCTCCTAAAAGAGCCGTTGGTTTAAGTGTTGATCAGGGATCACAGTGTATTCTAACCCCCAAAACCGTACAGAGTACGTCCTTGTCGTTTCAGAGCGTATACTACGTCCATGGCTGTAACGGTCTTACGCTTGGCGTGCTCGGTGTAGGTCACGGCATCGCGGATAACGTTCTCAAGGAAAACTTTCAGAACACCGCGTGTCTCCTCGTAGATCAGTCCAGAAATTCGCTTTACACCCCCACGGCGAGCGAGACGACGGATCGCTGGCTTGGTAATTCCTTGGATATTATCGCGTAGAATCTTACGATGACGCTTAGCACCACCTTTGCCCAAGCCTTTACCTCCTTTGCCGCGACCGGACATTCTCGGTTGTCTGAATTATCGTCAAGGTTTAAAAAGGGACAGGTCTCGTACTATGTTAAATCACTGCAGAACAGAAATTACTTTTCAATCTATACCCTTCAATCTGACCTCTCGGGAAACATTATTTCTTGTGTTTACATAGATTTGTTCTTAGTAAAAGGACAACAAAAGAATATTATAATTTTCTTTCGCCCCACTGTCTATTGTAAGGCATGCAAATCAAAGCAGGGTGTCTCCGAAGCCGAACCAATCAGAAATACATAAATTCTTAAATATCCAATCGGCTTGCGACAGCCTCCTGATAAATCGCGGCCATAAAAATTGCCAAGCTTTCACATAGAGCCTTTAATCTTCTGAACATCAGTTTCACAGTCATGGCCCGAACCAAGCAAACAGCGAGAAAGTCCACCGGAGGAAAAGCGCCTCGTAAACAGCTGGCTACTAAGGCAGCTCGAAAGAGCGCTCCTGCTACTGGTGGCGTGAAAAAACCGCACCGTTACAGGCCAGGAACAGTGGCCCTCAGAGAGATCCGTCGTTATCAGAAGTCCACCGAGTTGCTGATTCGCAAGTTACCGTTTCAGCGTCTTGTTCGAGAAATCGCTCAGGATTTCAAGACCGACTTGCGCTTTCAAAGCTCAGCCGTGCTGGCTCTTCAAGAGGCTAGCGAAGCCTACCTGGTCGGTCTTTTCGAGGACACCAACCTTTGCGCCATTCACGCTAAACGTGTCACCATCATGCCTAAAGATATCCAGTTGGCTCGTAGGATCCGGGGCGAACGTGCATAACAGCTCAGCTCGGTTCTGACAATCTCACATTACAAACGGCTCCTTTAGGAGCCACCACCTGACAATAAAAGTTAATGGCCAATAAACTACTTCTTACCTTGTCTCTACTTGTTTCTTTTTTAGCTACTAGTGAAATGAGACAGACATAATTCTCATACTCTACGCCGTTACAGGTTTTTCGCGATAATACACACAACACAAGTGCTGCACAGGACACAGTAGAGTACTAGTATCTCTAAGCTTACCAAAAAATTAGTGATTGCGCCCAACATCTCCTTATTCGTTCAGTTAATCTCTCTGCCTGTCTTCCTAAGTTGACGTTTACAATCCATCTCATTTTCAAAGAACTTAGCAAACGTCTTAGAGGTTACAGATCTATCGCGATCAGTAGTAACTGATCCCTCTGCGGTCCGCTATAACAACTTAAGAAAAGAGTTGCGCAAGTAACCAACATTAGCTATCGCTGTGGAGACAATAACGAGACATGTCTGCCAAAAGCACCCAGAAGAAAGCTTCTAAACAGCCGGCCGAACACCCTAAGTATGCAGAAATGATCATACAAGCCCTTCACGCCCTGAAAGATCGTAATGGTTCCTCGCGTCAGGCTGTCGACAAGTACGTTAAGAACCATTTCAAAGTGGGAGACAAAGCAAGTCATTTTATTAAAATGGCTCTTAAGAGAGGCGTGGAGAGTGGTCAATTTATCAACACCAAAGGGTCCGGAGCTTCAGGTTCTTTCAAGGTCAACAAAGAAGTACAGAAAGCAAAGGCAACCAAAGACCCGGCGAAGAAGACCAAAACCGCCGATCCAGCCAACAAACCAAAATAAAGAAGGTCGCCGCGAAAGAAAAGACCGCCCGCAAACCAGCCGAGAAAACCAAGAAATCGCCGGGTAAGAAAGTTTCCAGCAGCAAGAAGAAGACACCTCTCGTGCCAAAGAAGACTGCTACAAAGAAGCCGTTGCCTAAGAAAGCGAAAGAAAGCAAAGCCTCGGTTAAAAAAACAGTCAACAAGAAAGTCAGTGGCAAGTAAAACTCGCCCGCTTATTCAACTACCGGCTCCTTTAGGAGCCACCAAATAAAGTAAAGTCATCACCAATATCACCTCTAGTATGTTGACCTTAGGTCACCGTCACCTATAGCACAGTATTTATTTCTCCTTTGCCGAAACTGATTTCGTTTTTGTTGAGCAGAAGGTTACTTGAACCGCGGCTTAGAGACGCCTTAAAAGAGTAAACAAAAGCCACTCCATAAGATCAGATCAGATCAGATCAGATCAGATAAGATAAATACTTTTTCTTCGAAGTGGTCAGTACATGCACCTTAGTCAAGAAACTGGTTATCAGGTACCCGGGTAATGAAAACTACCGTAAACATCAATATTGAATAGTCAGAATCCCTCCCGCTTAACTGATTTGAAGTATTAAAACCCTTACATCCCGGAAAATATATATTTGCAGCCTGGTAAACCGTTCTCTTGTTCTCAAGTGCAGTACCGAAGTGACCTGTTCATGCCTGTAACACTTTTAAGTAACGTTGTTTTACGAATTACGTCAGTTGATTCTCTGGCGTGGTGTAGTGGTCATCGCGCTGGGAAGGAGATCCTGCGGAAACTGTTTGGCTCGGTGCGTGTTGTCACCCAGCAATCGTTTATTTGTTTCTTTTTTTTTTCTTCTTTTCTCCTTGCTTACATAAAAATCATCTTTTAAAACCTTTATCTGTTTTTTGTTGTTGTTGTTGTTGTTTTTTTTTTTTATGTAAAAAGTAAAGTTGAACGGGGAAATAGAGGAATGATTTGTTCGTTTTAATGGGAGCAAGTGTGCGAGCGAGCGAGTGTCGGGGTTTATAATGACGATTGAAAACTCTAAGAAACCGTGTTGAGTGTTGATCATTGCTTTTTTTGACATTTGGTGGCTCCTAAAAGAGCCGTTGTTTAGATCTGGTATTGAAGAATGGTTTTCACTTGCTACTAGTGTACTTCGTGACGGCCTTGGTACCCTCACTGACTGCGTGCTTTGCGAGTTCTCCTGGAAGGAGCAGTCTGATGGCTGTCTGAATCTCGCGGGAGCTGATAGTGGACTTCTTGTTGTAGTGGGCTAGACGGGAGGATTCTGTAGCAATGCGCTCGAAGATATCGTTCACGAAAGAGTTCATGATACCCATTGCTTTGCTGGAGATTCCGGTGTCAGGATGTACCTGCTTTAACACTTTGTAGATGTAGATCGCATAACTCTCCTTCCGTTTCGATCGCCGTTTTTTCGTACTGTCGCCCGACGTGGATTTTGCCTTACCGCCGCTCTTCTTCTCTCCTTTTTTAGCTGCAATCGGTTTAGGTGCCATGGTAAAGAAAGATATCTCTGCCTTTTCGAAATCGAGTTTGCTAATTCGGGATATCACAGTTTCTATTTATGTTGCCAAATTCAATAGGATCAATTAATATGCGGATCGCAAGTTCTCGTCGGTGATTGGTGTTTTGTTTTTCTCGGTGTAAACAATGGAGCGTGCCGCCAATCGACACAAAGAGAACAATTGCAAGGCTAGAATTTCTTTTTATGAGCCAATGTTAGACTTTTGATTGGTGCAATCTGATCCACGAAACGCAGTCCGCGCGTGATAAATTATGGCGGCCGAAGTTATGTCTTGGAAAACAGTCTCCTGAAACTTAAACTGAAACTTAATATACGAGTTAGTCGACAAAATGACCGGACGAGGAAAAGGTAAAGCCCAGGGCACCAAGTCAAAGACTCGTTCTTCCAGGGCAGGACTACAATTTCCTGTTGGTCGCATCCATCGCCTTCTTCGTAAAGGCAACTACGCTGAACGCGTCGGAGCCGGTGCTCCCGTGTACTTGGCTGCCGTACTTGAGTATCTGAGTGCTGAGATCCTCGAGTTAGCAGGAAACGCAGCACGCGACAACAAGAAGTCAAGAATCATTCCTCGTCACCTCCAGCTGGCTGTGCGAAATGACGAAGAATTAAACAAACTCCTTGCCGGTGTCACCATCGCTCAAGGCGGTGTTCTTCCCAACATTCAGGCAGTATTACTACCTAAAAAGACAGAGAAGAAACAACACTAAGCGACGGCAACAACCATAAATACAAACGGCTCTTTTAGGAGCCACCAAGTCTAGAATAAAGTCATGACCAATCACGATATAAATTTGTAATCTACCCCCCAAATAGTATTCGCCGTCTCAGTTTGGGATTAATAACTGGATGGATACTTAGCCGCAAATAATTATGTCTCGCGGAAACTTGCTATTTCTACTTGTTTTTGCATGGTTCCATGTTCCTAGTTTTGTTCATAAATGCGTATACCAAAGCATATTTAGCGTTATTTCGGCTATAGCATGTAAGAAAGAAACAACAGCAACCACAACATTGCTTGAAACTGAAACCAGTCTTAGGTCAGTTTAGCTCGGTGTAACATGAATTTAAAGACTGATGTGATTATATCATGAAAGTTGAAATTGCGTTTGCTTTTTATGCAGGTTTCATTCGCGCTGTTTCCAACAGGTTTTTATACGAACTTCGAGGTACATACCAAGCGACAATCGAACAACTTTCTGATCTTTTTAAACGAGTACACAATTAATCGCATTCCTACCAACCGGGAACAAACATTGCTGCTACTACTGAGCTTGAAATATTGTTTTCTTTGCGTCAAAATTACAAGAGATCGTCGTGATTTCATTCAGTACATAAGCTGTTTACGTAAAATAAACAGACACAGTTATAAACCGTCGTCGGTAACGACACAAACCAGCTCGCTCTCTTAATTCTGCGACAACAACAACGTACAGCAACAGTTTATTCACTAACTAAAGACAAAAGCTTTACAGTATTGTATGCCCCGCAAAGAGCTATGAGGCTAATCTAGACGGGAAAAAATAATTTCCCTTTATAAGTAACGACTGCGCTGCTGTAAAGTCACAAAAAAAGAAAAAACTCGCGTGGACGCACCCAGTAAATAAAGCGCTGAATCGATTTCAGGTGTATGTTGTCTTGTTCATATGTGTATAAACCTTCGGCAATGATCGTAATGAAAACAAATTCTCTTATCACGTATTTGGTCAGAGCTTTTCATACATTTGTTGGCTCCTAAAAGAGCCGTTGGTTTAAGTGTTGATCAGGGATCACAGTGTATTCTAACCCCCAAAACCGTACAGAGTACGTCCTTGTCGTTTCAGAGCGTATACTACGTCCATGGCTGTAACGGTCTTACGCTTGGCGTGCTCGGTGTAGGTCACGGCATCGCGGATAACGTTCTCAAGGAAAACTTTCAGAACACCGCGTGTCTCCTCGTAGATCAGTCCAGAAATTCGCTTTACACCCCCACGGCGAGCGAGACGACGGATCGCTGGCTTGGTAATTCCTTGGATATTATCGCGTAGAATCTTACGATGACGCTTAGCACCACCTTTGCCCAAGCCTTTACCTCCTTTGCCGCGACCGGACATTCTCGGTTGTCTGAATTATCGTCAAGGTTTAAAAAGGGACAGGTCTCGTACTATGTTAAATCACTGCAGAACAGAAATTACTTTTCAATCTATACCCTTCAATCTGACCTCTCGGGAAACATTATTTCTTGTGTTTACATAGATTTGTTCTTAGTAAAAGGACAACAAAAGAATATTATAATTTTCTTTCGCCCCACTGTCTATTGTAAGGCATGCAAATCAAAGCAGGGTGTCTCCGAAGCCGAACCAATCAGAAATACATAAATTCTTAAATATCCAATCGGCTTGCGACAGCCTCCTGATAAATCGCGGCCATAAAAATTGCCAAGCTTTCACATAGAGCCTTTAATCTTCTGAACATCAGTTTCACAGTCATGGCCCGAACCAAGCAAACAGCGAGAAAGTCCACCGGAGGAAAAGCGCCTCGTAAACAGCTGGCTACTAAGGCAGCTCGAAAGAGCGCTCCTGCTACTGGTGGCGTGAAAAAACCGCACCGTTACAGGCCAGGAACAGTGGCCCTCAGAGAGATCCGTCGTTATCAGAAGTCCACCGAGTTGCTGATTCGCAAGTTACCGTTTCAGCGTCTTGTTCGAGAAATCGCTCAGGATTTCAAGACCGACTTGCGCTTTCAAAGCTCAGCCGTGCTGGCTCTTCAAGAGGCTAGCGAAGCCTACCTGGTCGGTCTTTTCGAGGACACCAACCTTTGCGCCATTCACGCTAAACGTGTCACCATCATGCCTAAAGATATCCAGTTGGCTCGTAGGATCCGGGGCGAACGTGCATAACAGCTCAGCTCGGTTCTGACAATCTCACATTACAAACGGCTCCTTTAGGAGCCACCACCTGACAATAAAAGTTAATGGCCAATAAACTACTTCTTACCTTGTCTCTACTTGTTTCTTTTTTAGCTACTAGTGAAATGAGACAGACATAATTCTCATACTCTACGCCGTTACAGGTTTTTCGCGATAATACACACAACACAAGTGCTGCACAGGACACAGTAGAGTACTAGTATCTCTAAGCTTACCAAAAAATTAGTGATTGCGCCCAACATCTCCTTATTCGTTCAGTTAATCTCTCTGCCTGTCTTCCTAAGTTGACGTTTACAATCCATCTCATTTTCAAAGAACTTAGCAAACGTCTTAGAGGTTACAGATCTATCGCGATCAGTAGTAACTGATCCCTCTGCGGTCCGCTATAACAACTTAAGAAAAGAGTTGCGCAAGTAACCAACATTAGCTATCGCTGTGGAGACTATAACGAGACATGTCTGCCAAAAGCACCCAGAAGAAAGCTTCTAAACAGCCGGCCGAACACCCTAAGTATGCAGAAATGATCATACAAGCCCTTCACGCCCTGAAAGATCGTAATGGTTCCTCGCGTCA